>PVKN010003400.1:0-37558 GCA_004027915.1 Capromys pilorides | reverse complement strand
CACGATACTTTACATAGAAAACTCAAAAGCTCCACCAAGACTTGTAAATTTAATAACCAAATTTAATAGCATAGCTGAAAACAAAGTCAACACTCAAAAAATCAATAGCATTCTGGTACACAAACAACAAATACACTGAAAGAGAAATTAGAGAAACCACACTATTCTCACTAGTATCCAAAAAAATGAAATATTTAGGGATCAATCTAACAAAGAAAGTAAAAGATGAATACAGTGAAAATTACAGTACTTTGAAAAAAGATATCAAAGAAGATTTCAGAAAATGGAAGGATATTCTTTGCTCCTGGATAGGAAGAAACAGCATAGTGAAAAATGACCATACTCCTAAAATTGTTATACAGATTCAATGTAGTCTTGATTAAAATATCATTAGTACACCTCACAGATCTAAGAAAACATTCCTAACATTCACCTGGATCCAGAACAGACCTACAATAACAAAAGAAATTCTGGGCAAGGAACAGCAGGAGGAATCACAATTCCTGACCTGAAATTATACTACAAAACTAATATGATAATTCAGCATGGTACTGGTGTACAAACAGACCTAAGGATTAATGCAACAGATTAGAAGATGCAGACACAACTGCAAATACACTCAACTACCTTAGCTTTGACAAAGGGGCTAAACATGTTCACTGAAAGAAACATAGCCTTTTTAATAAATAGTGCTGGAAAAACTGCCAAAGTCTAAAATTAGAACCATGTCTATCACCATGCATTCAACTACAGTCAAAATGGATCAAAGACTTAAACATTTAAACAGAAAGACTAAATCTCCTGAAGGAGCATCTGAACCATACTGAAGCAAAAATACGTAACATAACAACCATTGTTGAATTTTTAAAAAGCTATTAAATACTATCATTAACTCCTGTCTCCACTTGAGGCTTATTTTCAACAATTATATTTCTTTGTATCATCTTCCTTTGCAGTTTAATTAGTAGAAATGGGAGTGAAAACATGGGGTCGTGTCAAGATTTGGGATTTTTTCTGAACACAGAAGATAAAGCAGCAGACAAACAGGCAAAAGTACTTTCCCTCATGGCCTTTTAGAGGGAGTAGGTGAGCAGCAAACCATGACAAACGCAAAAGGAGACAGGAACCATGGAAAGGAACATGGAAGCCCTGAACTTAGGGCCAAGTGCCGTGCAAAGCCTTGACATCAGTAGCAACAAGGATGCTGCTTGCCCTAATGCCCTGTTGCCCTCCCCACCCTGCTCCAGTAGGTGAGGTTGCCTCCTTATCCAGACAACAGGATATGATCATATCCTGCTGATCCCTGAACAGCGGGCTTTAGTTTCCTGTTAGACTAGGAATTATTGAACAATCACACCATCCTTTGAGAGTGAGTCTGTCCTCATGATGCCACAAAGCCTGCCTCCCTCCTCGTGGTTCTTCCCTTTCTTCTTGAGTACTGCCTGGAGTGGCATGTGATATCCTCACCCCAGGATCTGAGCTTATGTGATTGATAAATTGCTTCAAACTTATCCTTCCAGCAACATGTGTTCACTGTTCAGCCATCCGCTGAACCTTGGGGCAGGAATCCCTCCCTCACTAACAGGGTAAATACAGGGGCAGCAAAATAGTAAGATAAAGTCTAAAGTTTCTGTTTGAGATGATGAAAAAGTTCTGGAAATGGATAAAGGTGATGGTTGCATAACACTGAATGTGCTTACAGATCAATAATGCTACTGATCTCTGCGTGGAAAAACGTGCCTTGTAGTTGTGTCTCCCATGGTAGGAGAGAAGAAAGCAATCATCCTAATCATAGCATTATTCCACCATTCTACTTCTACTATTTATGTGTTCTATATGCAAAGCTGTTCTTATTCTTCATGACCGTACTACGAGAAAGATGATCATACCCATTTCATGGATGGAGCATCTGAACCATACTGAAGCAAAGGGACTTGCCCACGGTCCCCTCGTCGCAGCATGTTATCATTGGTTCAGAGTTGCGTTAGCAGTCCCGCAGCCCTGGTTCAGGCCTGGCTCTCCCAGTAATGAGTAGTGGCATGAACACTACCGCTGCTTCTTCAGAGAACCTCCAGGCTTTACCTCACGCTGGACATCAACTCCAGGAGCTGTTCCAGCTCTAGTATCCGAGGCGTTTTGTTTGCTTGCTGTGTGCCTTGGTGCCATCCACCAGGCACCTGGTGAGATCAACATCAGGCAGAGACAAACCAAGATCCGTGAGTGCTGGAGGCATCCTGCTGTGCACCTTCGCTGCACCGCCAGTGATGCCCGGACACTGTCTG
Organism: Capromys pilorides; assembly: GCA_004027915.1. NCBI lineage: Eukaryota > Metazoa > Chordata > Mammalia > Rodentia > Capromyidae > Capromys > Capromys pilorides. The sequence continues at coordinate 35,276 of PVKN010003400.1, read as the reverse complement.
GGGCGGGGCCTGGCAAAGAGGCTGAGCCAGTGTTCAGCCTGTGTGTCCTTGCTTGAGCAGTTTTCTGCTCACATCCAATCTTATATAAGCCTAAACTGGCTGAGCCTCCCCCCGGCCCCCACTAAAAGCCATTCTGGCAGAACTTTTGGTGTCCCTTAACCACCCACACCAATAATCAAAGAAACTGGGACAATCACAGGCCATCAGCAAGTCTGAGAATGAGAAATAAATTTTCTCCGTCTTCTTTCATCTCCATGATGTTTTAGGAAACTCTTAAAAATTGGCTCCTTTAAAACCTACCACACTCCCTCTACATTTTAGGGAGATTCCATAAACATGGTTTCAATATTATGTAGAATACTCTCTACCCTTTCAGCAAATGAGTGTGATCTTAGCATCCTGGATTCGGACATTGGCCTGTGCAGTTCCCTACCATGAGAATGCTGAATAGCAGCATTAGTCATTGAGGGTTTCTGATTCCCTAGCCTTACCCTCAGAGCAGCTCTAGGGCATGGGGCTCAGCAAGCAGTATCTTCCCTAGATTCCTGGGCGATGCATTCATTCATCAATATTGGAGACCCCCCCACTCCAATGGAACAAGCCTTAGCAGGCACAAGCACCCTTGTCTCTAAAGAGTTTTAATCACATTTGCATCCTTCCTACAAGTCTGTAATGAAAAAACAGATCCTAAAGCAGGTAATGTTACTGACTATAGAAGCAGTTTATTTGTTTTGTTTTCAACGCACTACTTACTAGTTATCATAGAAAGTTGGTTGTACTTATGTGCAACACAATGTCTTGAAATATATACAAGCAAATGGGCTTTGACACTTTACCTCCTTGAGTCTATGCTTTAATTTTCAAATTTTTAGTCATAGAAAGAACACTTGTAGGTGTCTAAATCCTTACTGGTAGTGATATACTGCCATAAGTTATACATACTAAATTAAAGGAACCTGGGAAGGCTGAGATAGGAAGATTTCAAATTTAAAACCAGCCTGGGCAATTTAGTAAGACCTTGTCACAAATCAAAATAAAAGAGGTTTGGGAACATAGCTAAGTGGTAGAGTGTTTGCTTACCATGTTTGTTACAAAAACAAACAAAAAGAACCTTGTGATATCACATTCATTACCTATAACTGCATTATTGGTTGAATAGCCTCACCTCACCTTTAAAAGTGAATCTGATTTGGGGAAAATCCAATAATGAGGTGGGTGGATTACTGGGCATTTGTAAATACTTAATGGGTTACTGGTATATGTTGAAAACTAGGTAGAGATGCATTGATATGGAGATAAACACAAAGATGAAGGGTGACAAACAATAAACCAACCAAACAAAAAAGTCCAAATCAGATTCATTTTCTTGTCTGTCTAGTGATTAAATACTAGACTTTCCAACTTAGGTCCTGCAATAGTTAACTGATTGTGCCAACCTGAGTAAGAAATGCCCAAATAAATTGGATCAGCAAAGTTCTGGGTGTGGCTGAAGAGACTACTGAAGACAGAAAACCCATCCTGGGTATAGATGCACCAGCCAATAGGCTTGTGACCTGAATGGAGTAAAAGGGAAACATAGAGGGAGGGCTCACTTCTGCTTCTTCAGAGGACCTCCAGTCTTCACTTCACACTGGACACTGTCTCCTGGCTTCTAATGCAGCCCCTCAGGCTTCCATCATTGGCCCTGCCGTCTCCTGACTCACACAGACACTACAGTGTGCTCTGGACCTTCAGCTGGATCCTTCGGACCTCCAGTGAAGATAGCCCCTTCCCACTCTTCCACACCTGCCTCTTTGGGTGGCCATTTAAGCAAATCTTGTAAATCCTTATGAATTTCTATATCTCGTATTAAACCTGATTCTCTCGTAAGCACTGACTGTTACAGGTACCATTTACATTTTGAGATATAGCTGCATCTTCACCTATCCCCACCTCACCCACTCTTGTGAAGGACAGCTATCACATGGATGGGTAAGTTCTGGAATGTTTGTTAAAAACATCACTTCCCTAGATATTTTAAATCATACTTTCAGGAATCAGCAAGACTATTGGACAAGGACACTAGGATTCTATGGGCTTTCTTCCAGACTCAGGTAAATGATAGAGCTGTATGCTGGGAAACACGAATTGTGTGTTCTTCTACTCAGCAAAACGCTCTCAACTGGTGATTTGGTCTCATGTGAGGGCAACACAGGACTCTACATAGCCCCAGGACTTCTGTGTTGTAGCTCTGGAAAATGTCACAGATCTCAGCAATGAAATCAGTGCTCTTCATGGCTTTTCTCCCAGTGTCCTGGCTTCCTGTTTATCTGGAGCAGTGTCCCAGAGAGTGGTCAGGTGACTGAGGCAGCCAGCAAATCTCTGAAGTATTCCTGGCCTTTCCCATGACAACACAATCTGTGCCTGTAGGCTATGACCTGACTTAATATATAAACCCAAAGAATACTTTAGCAGGCTCATTTTTCTCAAATCATATATACAAGTTTAATGTTTGGAAAAATATTTTAAATGTGTGTGTGTGTGTGTGTATTTTGTATCTCAGTGAGATTGATAAAATGACTTGTTCAGTTGGCTTTTTTTTTTCAGATCATTTTATTAGTACATGTTTGTAGTTTGTAATGTTTATAGTACTCATGGGGAGTCGGTACATTTTGAGCTGGTTAATTTTCATACCACAGGTTAAGTGGTAGTCCAGGGACCTGCAAGGGGCAGAGCATATGGGGATAGTAAACCCACACTTCCCACCCCATGCTAAAACTACACGCCATCCTTCCTGTAATGCTCAAGAAAGCCAAAAGTATGTCATGCTTCATGTGTGACTTTTCGAAAGACCTAACTGTGGGAGAACTGCATAACTGGTTATTTCTTCAGTTATACCAGTTCAAGCTCCTTAGAGCTCTCCACCTCTTTCAAAGGCATGGAGAGGTTCAAATAAAATTAAGAGTGCTCGACTTAAATGAAATAAGAGGTCACAGAAAACAACTGCTTGGATGCGTTAGGGCCTGCATCTTTCTGTGATGGCAATCGAACCAGCATGTAGACACATCAGTGAGGTTAAAATCTTAACACTAGTCCCACAAGGTTGCTTTAAAATTCCTTTGTAATCTTTGATCTGTTAAATAGGTAATTGTAAATAGTTTGAATGTCCTATTATGGCTAGATATAGTCTATCCCTTACCAAAATTCCTGCTGAGGCTTGATCCCTGGGGTGGAAAGTTGGTGGGAACTTCAGGAGGTGCTTGGCCATGAGGGATTTGCCCTCACAACAGGATTAGTGCCTTTTTCATGCACCTGATTGATTATCACAAGAGTGTGTTCCTGTAATGGAAGATTGCTCCTTGTTTTTTTTTTTTTTTTGTCTGTTCTGCACACAACTGTATGCCTTTTGCTTTCTGCTGTGATTTATTGCTAATGTTTTTGATTCTGGGTATTGAACCCAGGGCTTTCATGCTGAGCTGTATCCCTGGTACTTTTTATTTCTGTGACAGAATCTCACCAGGTCCTTAAGTTCTCCAAGATGGGCTTTCACTTGCAATCCTCCTGCCTCCATCTCCCTAAGTATCGGGATCACAGGTGTGTGCCCGATGCCAGCCAGTCTGCCAGGATCAGAGTAGCACAGAGGCCTGAGTGGTGTGTTACTGGCTTTTCAGCCTCCAGCCCCATGAGTCAGACTAAGCTTCTTTACTCGTAAATCACCAAGTCACAGGTATTTTGTTATAACCACAGAAAACAAAAACAGTTAATTTTAAGAAAAGTGTTAACCAAATCTTCTAAACAAAACATATATGCAGAATTTCCTCTAAAAGCTTTTACAACTTAAGCTTCAAAGGAGCAAGATGATTGTGATTTTTATAGTCCTCAAGAAATCTCCCAAGAGCATGTTTATTTCTAACAACCTGAAATTCAGAGACTGATTTATTAGAATGAAAACTATTTGAAATTTACTTATTGTGGGAGGCAGGAAGGAAGCTGGCTCAGTCCTGCTCCTGCAGGAAGCAAACCAGCTGTGAACACTGGACTCAGAATGCAGGCAGAGGCAGTGCAGATGTGCTGAGCATGCTGAGCATGCAAATGGATGTCAGATTATTTTGACATAGGTGACCTACTCTATGACATGGTCTAGAAAATCACCAGTGAAATATTTTCTTTATTAAAAACAGTACCTAACAGCTTAAATTGGATCATTCTATTTGAATTACTTGGGGAATACAAGTTAAAAGAATTATATCTTGGTCCTCTGAATACAGACTAAAAATTAATTTAGGGCCAGCCAGACAGCTCAGCAGATTAAAGCGACAGTTTAGGCAGGCTCAGTGGCCAGGGTTCCATCCCTGGGCATGCTGTGTTGGCCCCGCCCCTGGGGCCTGCTGAGATGGTGATTGAGACTGGGCATTGTGGCATGAGCCTGTAATCCTAGAGCTTGGGAGGCTGAAAACAGAAGGATCACTATAAGTCCAATCTGTGTAGTGAGACCCTGTAGGCCCTGTACAAAATACATTAAACAAAATCAATTTAATTTTTTTTATTAAATTCCATTATTCTGAAGTGTTCTCATGTATTTTTCCTTGCAGGTGAGGTAAAGGGAAAGATCACTGACACTTATGAAACCTGAGCTCCCTTTTTAGTCCCACAAGTGATCAGTTGTTTACACTTGGGCAAACTACTTACCCTTAGAGAACTTTTGGCTTTTTATATTGTAAACAACTTAGTTGTGAAATAGTTAAATGAGGTCACATTTGTAAGGTCAGACACATTTTGCCAGGTCTAGTGCAATATAAAAATTCAAACCCTTATTCAAAAAAAAGCAGGAAAAGTGTTTTCTGATTTTCCTGGGTCCACTGTTTCAAACTCCTCTTAATGCTTTTGTCTGCTAGATAGTGACAAGCTGCTGCGGTCCTGATGTACTTTCCTATCCAGTGAAGACCCACAAACTCCCAGAGCCTCTGCCGGCAGGTGAGAGCACCTCAAGCCCACAACCAGGCCCGAGGGGACTGCACACCCTGTACTCAATGCCAGGCACTCACACTGCACCCAGGAAGCCAGCCCGGGTCAGGGCCTTAGCATTGAGGCTGCATTCGGTGCACATTAACTCAGTCTCTCCCTTTGCTAAACGACTTTGTGATGATGACAGGAAATATGCAGAAAATGTCCTTTGCAAATTGTACTCAATGATGTAAACTAATGCTTCCCTCCCCCAAATTTCCTGTAACAAACCCCAAGCTTTTTCTACTTAGCAAGATGTTACCAAAGAAAATTAGCAGAAGTACAAAACTGTGTTTTTCTTTTCCAGACAGTTATGAAGTCTTCTGTGGCACTGAGAACATTTATTTTATCTTTTCCTTTCACCTTTATGGCTACCAAATGAAGTAAATGAGGATATTCAATCAATTATGCAGTCACTAATAACACACATGTTATCACAAAGTTCCTTTGATTTATCTTTTTGTAACAAGCTAGCCAAGCACCAGCAAAGTCAAAAGGCTGCTTAGCAGTCCAGGTGAAATTCTAACAGGCATCCTCGAAGGACTTTTGAAGGAACCAGTATTTATAAAGAAATACATTTTAAGTCAGGGCCACAAATTCTTTAATACTTTTTTTCAGAAGAGTTAGGATTTACATCTCTTCCCCCTGAAGTGCGTAGACTTGTGTCTCTTTTACCAATAAAGCACAGTGGCAGTGAAGCTGTGTGAGCACCAAAGCTAGGACATAAAAGAGCAGGCTGCTTCTGCCTGTTGGGTACAGTTCTTGCTTTAAGAGCTTTGAGCTGCCATGCAGGCAGTATGACTGCTCTGGGTCCCCTACACTGTAGGACAGGGGCATCTTTTCGCACATAGAGGCCCCATTGCACCCTCCATGTGGGTCAGCCTATGAGTCATTACAGTACGAACATCAGATATGTAAGTGAGGACATGTCCAGATGATTCTAGTGCCTGGCCATTCAGGTTATCCCCGACTACTTAAGTCTCTTGCTCAGGGCTGAGGATTGTAGAACAGAAGCAAGCCATCCCTGCCATGCCTGCTCTCAACTCTTGTTATGGCTGGTGTCTACCTGTCCCCTCAAGCCTTATGCAGTCGCTGGGGCAGGCTTCTAGAGTTTGTGATTAATTCATGATCTAATACTGGGTTTATGGAATTGAGCGCTTCTGGGTCCACAGGTGTGAGTGCTACACCGCCCTGGGGTGATAGCCTGAATGCAATGTAAGGAAGAGAGAGGGGCTTGCTCTCTGCTGCTGCTGCTGCTGCTGCTGCTGCTGCTGCTTCTCCCTTTTTGCTCTTGCTGTTTTCCACCACCTCAAACTGTTGCCCCTCTGCCATGACACCCTGCTTGGGAGCCAACTGAGTATGAACTGAAGTTCCATAAACTGTAAGCTAAATAACCCTCTCCTTCCTTCATTCTTGGTATCTGGTATTTTGTCCCAGCAAGGAGAGAAAAGTAACTGAGACAATTCCTTATCCAAAAAAATATATAAGCTTAAGACAGTAGATGCTGTTTTAGGCTGTTAAATTTAGCTCTCCAGTGTAGAACATCAGATATCGGGACCTCTTAGTTGGACAAATAGTGGATATCTAGTAAAAGTGAGTCATATTATTTTAAAATCATATATCACAAGTAAACCAAACATGGATTGTCAAAACAGATCCACTCACTTTATCACGGTTCAGCTAAATTGTGACTCCCAGTTTTAGATTCCCTGACATTGGCCCCTTCCGTTAGGGATGGTGCTGGTAAGAGGTTATTTTGTGCCCCTTTCCCCTCATTTAAATATGAAAAATTGTACTAGGTAACTTTCATGGAATTCATGATTTTAAAGGTGAAGGCATAAAGTTGGTACAAAAGGAGAATTATTTCTACAGTAATCTGTGTTCATAGCAGCTTTTTCTATTATTATTATATTATTATTATTGTTATTATTTATGGCTGGCTCAGCCTGCCCTAGGGATGGGCCTGGCACAGCATATGCTGCTGGGGATCAAACTGCAGTCCCTGCAGTTGCCTAAGCTTGCCTAAGCAGGCGCTTTAGACTGCTGAGCCATCTCGCTGGCCCCAAAACCACCTTTTTCATAATACCAAATAAGAGAAATAATCCCAGTGTCCACCTGTAGATAAATAGTTCCACAAAACATGATATATCCTCACCATGAGATGATATTCAGCTTTAAAAGACTGAAGTACTGATAAATGCTATGAATTGGATGAACCTTGAAAGCTTTATCCTAACTGAAAGAATCCAGGCACCAAATGATATATATTTTATGATTCTACTTATATGAGGTTCATGGAATAAAAAAAAATTCACAGACACAGAAAGTAGGACAAAGGTTGTTGCCTGGAGCTGGGGGCAGAGCAGTCACTGAATGACATTTTTGAATGAGAATGGAGTTTGTGTTTAATGTAACAGTTCTAGGCCTGCATGATGATGGTGGCACAAGACTGTGAATGTGCTTATCACCGAAAATGGCAAAAGCAGTAAAGTTTGGTTTGTGTACGTTACCATGATAAGAATTTAAATGTTACCCCAATAAGCTTTGCCTCTGAAGCCCTGGCCTCTCATGACTGAGGAGCGAGGATGGTTGCCCTCGCTCACCTTGTTCCAGTCTCCCAGATGTTCTTGAAATGTTTTCAACCTTCTCTGTGGACCCCATGTTACTCAACTCAGATGATTCATCTGCTCTATAGAGATTTCTGGATGTCCTCAAGGCAGAGTTAAAAGAGATTTCTATGATTATGTAATCCAATATCATTACTTTGCAATAAAGAAAGAGGAACTAAAGCTCAGAGAAGCATCTGTGTGTAAGAAAGCAATCCAGCTAGAATTAACGCTTAACTGAAACCAGGCCTGGTATTTTCTCCTCTAGGATAGTAGTTCATTCTTTCTATAAATCTTGTTTTCAACTTGCTTGCTACTTTTGTGTTCACCTATGGGCCAAGGAATTTCTAGAATTCAGATTGACGTTCTAGTAAGACAGCTGTACTAAATCTCTAACTTGGGTGTCCTGCTCAATATGCTAAATCTTAGCAATCATTACAGCGTATGAGAGCTAGCATAGAAGATGGAATGTGCTTTCCATTTCTGTCATGGTGTTTTGTTGTGATACAGTGAAAGGACACTGAATATAAAGTTGAATGACCTGGACTAAACTCGTCCATGACCTAAGGCACATCATTAAATTTTTCTCTGTCCTTCTGTTTGCTGCATTTATAAATTAAACAATTGAGAGAAACTCTAAAATTCCTCCACCTTCAATAAATCTGCTGTTCTTTTATTGCATTTTATTGTTCCTTTTGAAAGTAAGGAAGTGACCTTAATATGTAGAGATTATCACGTGTAGATCAGTTGATGTTTTTTTTTCCCTGTGCATGTGTGAAGCACTGTAACAGAAGCTGTGTTGTCCTAGTCTTTACTCCATAGTAAAGTTTATCCACCAGCTGCTGCTCATAGGGCTGATGGTTTGCAGGTGTCAATCCCTTTCAAGGAATGGCTCTTGCTTAAAGAATAGGGGCAATCTGTAGCCAATGACTGATCCAGATGGGAATATAGAGACCTGGTCCCATCACCCAACAAAGGACAGTTCTGAGAGGTCCTTACCTTTAGAATGCCTGCTGAGGCTAATGAGCATCCAGTGATGCTAAACTGAAGCCAAATTTCGTGGCCCAACTTGGCTTCTTTTCCTTCTCCTGTAGGAGTCTATCCAGAGAGCATCCTCATGCTAACCTCCTGGTAACCACTTGCATCTCTCACTTAACCCTCTGAGCAACATGATGAACTAGACAGTGTATGTGGAGGCTCAGGAAAGGTGTGTTCCCAGCTCTTCCAACTATGAGACAATGGATCCAGGGCAGACACAGGCATCCTTTCTCTGTCTTTCAGATCAAGCTTCTAGAATATCTTGCTTCTTTGATTTTTCATTTCTTTCTCAGGTCACATACAACTACTTAAGTGTTTTAAAATCATTGCTCGTCTGGATATGTTTTCACACTAAGTTATAAAGGTGAATATAAGTATGTATGAGAATAGGCTCTGGAAAATGAATTTCAAGGATAGATCACCTGAAATTAACCTAAAAAATAATCCAGTTCTTAATCCAGCCCCCTTAAAATGCACACACAAAAACTGAGCACGATAGAGTTCTGTTGTTTGATTTCTGTGGCAAAGAAAGACTGAGGACAGTGAAACTCCCAGTCCAGCCCTGTGGGACTGTACAGACAAGAGAGGCTGCTTTTCACATACCTGCATTTTGATTTGTGGTCTCTACCTTTGTTGGGGCACCGGCCACACGTGGGAAGACACGCATCTCCCACAGGTTCCAGGTGATTCCTGTACCCTCTTCCACAAGGCCCTTCTGTAGCATGGAAACATGTACAAAGGCCACTAGCTGTGGAAAAAAGTCTGGTCTAAGGAGACATTAGGCTGGCTTCAGGGAAGCCTAGTGGAGGAAGCCGTGTAGACTGAGGCCCCACAGAGGGACAGTGGGCAGGGCTCTGGATCACCTCAGCTGCAGTACTCAGCCCTACATTTTTAGAAAACTACAGGTCTACCCTTTCTCAGTTTTCTCATCGGCCAAATAGGAGCACTTGTTCATCTTTCACACAAAGCAGATATGAAAAATATGACCTTGCTTACAAGTATATCTGTAAGGTCACAAGTTTATTTATTGACACAAATGGTTGTACTTCTGGAATCAGGATTACTGATTCAAGCCTGGATTAAAAACAATTTTGTACTCTTCTTTCTTTCCAAGGATTATTTAAATTTCATTAATATCACTAACTTCATGATTCTCTTTATTGTGTTAATATTTTAGCTGTCTGTTGTAATATCGGTTTACTGATTATCTGATTTCTAGGCTAAAGTTCTCAGAGGTTAGTGGAACAAATTCAGCGTGCAAACAAAACTGATTTCAATTCACAACATCCCAAGTTGTATTGGCTGACAATACAAATTCAGATTTATAGTTTTATTTAATATTTCCAAAGATCTAGCCTCATCCCAATGCGGTTACAATGGGATGACATAGAGTAGCAGCTGCCCTCTTCAAATAGCAGACATGAGCTTGAGTTTGCCATGATCACCACCATTCCCTACTGCAGCCCTCTCTCTCAAGCAATCGTCAGTTTCAGTTTATTAGCTACATTTGCAAATCAGCTCTGTACCCATGGAGTGCCTTCTGACCCATAAAGTCTTTGGATTTTATCACTTCTTGTTTTCAAAAGTACCCATTAATTTTTGGCCAGTGGGCCCAAAGGTTCATGTTATTAGGTGTCATGGGCTGATGGTAACTTCCATGAATTAATTATTCATGCTGGTCAAAGAAGTAGGATTTGTGAGCCCAATGAACTGAGAGGCCATTTTCAATATACTGTATATGCCAATGCATCTGTTAGCAGAGGACACTGACAAAGCCAGTACCACCTAGGGTAACCTTCTGACTCTTGCTATTTTCTCATCCTATTGCTACCAGATATAATTACTGTATTGGTCTTATCATTGGATATCAATCATCAGCCTTTCTGTTTTATTTCTTTCCTCTATAGCCCATCTTCCCTGCCAGAACCCAAGTTAATCACCCAACAAAACAAAGACAATCTGCCCTCCTCTGTACTTGTAGATGCCTGATGATTTCTGCTTCTTAAAAGATAAAGTCTGAGATCATTATGAAAGACTTTCATCCATGTGACCCCAAAGCATTGATCAGCTTTGCCTGCTGCATCGTTGATTCCTCTCAGGTCCCCATATAGAGCGTCTGTCCCAGGGCCTTACTCTGATCTGGAGTGCCTCCCAAGAACGTATACTTCTCAAACCTTTGCATTTCAAAGACTACCACAAGTTTTTAGAGGTGGCAAATAAAACAGCAAGAAATATGGGAAGTATATTTTGTTTTCATCTGGCCACATAAGATGCAGTATAAGTGGTGATATTTTTTGTATTTTCACCCTGATTTCATGAAGAAAAATGAGAACACTCCAACAGTAGAAAATATGTCATCCCACACCCAAGTTCCTTTTCTGAAAATCTTAGTGCCTTGCCCTTATTTTCTCATTTCTGCCTAGACCAGAGAAAACATAACAGCCAGAATTTGATCAAGACTTGCCTTTGAGACCCACTAATCTACACTCTGTTTTCTATCTGCCCATCCTTCAAGGTCAAGTTGGATTGCTGCCTCTTGAGTAGAGGCTTTCTTGAGTCTCTGGAACAGAAGTACACATTGGCCCTGTGTTGGCATCCTTGCTACAGTATGTGTCTGGATCTTTAATGGGGAATTTGGGGATGCCACAAATCATTATGGTCACTTAAAAATGCACTTGAACCCATACATCCTCTTCTCCCAAATTTCCACTCCCTGTGGCAGCTGCTCTCCACTTAATCTCTCTTTAAGAAATATCTTCAGATTTCTGGGAATCCTCCTTTCCCCTTTGTGTAAAAGCATGCTGGAAGGGAATTCAAGAAAAATCTATATGCCCTCAGCTCAAGCTGTAACACATTGTGTCTCCAATGTTCCTTTAATCCAGCATGACATTTTCCTGTCGCCCTATGGCTTATGACCCTAAGTAAACTACGAAGCATGCATGCCAGGAAGATCTACTGCCTTGAAAACACACACACACACACACACACACACACACACACACACACAGAGTTTTATTTTAATAAAACAGTAAATAAATGAGTCAATGAACTGACATCCCATGGCCAATAGTGACACAAAATGTGAAATGCCACCACTCAGTTCTTGGGAGCATTCCCCTGTTAATACTTTTCCTGTTTCTGTCACCTGTCACTGTTATTATTGCCACTTTCCTAAAATAAAGAACAAAATATTTTAAGATACCTGGGCAACTTTACTATGATGCTAACACACAGTACCCAAACTATTATGGAAGCTACAATGCTGAAACTTGCACAAATAATGGCTTCTCTCAAACCCAAGGAAAAGTGAGGGCATTTAACAGTGGGGCAGAATCTTGCCAGATGAGCTGCACGCATACGGACGTGTCAACTGTACGCATGGCTTGTTCTTCTAACCCATTTGGCCAGCTTTCCTGACTGTCAGTTCAGATGATAGACTAGACAGACCTGGGAAGGTGGCTTCAGATCCTATGTTGGTATTGGCCTGGGGATGGGACAAATATTACCATTAATGTACCCTGGAGTTCCTGGAAACTGTGTCCTGCTTACTCAATATGCTTAGGAAGACAGTCTCATGCCAACTACACATAACAAGAACACCCAAATCAGCTAGTGAGCCATGAAATTTTGGGGGAAAAGTCAGGGTCTCTGTGTTCTTTTTTCTCTTGCAAATCACAGGCACCACTGTGCGACAGGGGACTTGTACACCGTGTTCAAGCTACTTGTGTCTGTTGGGTGTGAGGCTGTCCACCCTATGCCTACTCAGCATAAGGTCCAGGATATGCATGGCGTGCCTTAAGGCTTCTATCTCTTGGACTGCTCCTTGCATGTCTTATACTTTACTGGGAATATTTTACACAATGTTCACAGAAGCCAATCTGTTTTCCAGGTGATTAAGGGGAGAAATATACTTTTAGTCTTTAACATGTATAATTCGTAAGGTAGCAATCATATTTCCTGTGTTGTGCAACCACAGCCACTGTCTGCTACTAAAACTTTTTCTTCATTTCCACAGAACCTCTATACCTATGAAGCAATAATTCCCCAGTTTTTCCTCCACCAAAACCCTAGTAACTTCTACTCTAATTTCTGGCTACTTTAGGTATTTTATGAAAATAATGATATAGTTTATTTAGTGTGTTTTCCAGGTTCATTTGTGGTATACTATATATCAGAATTTCATTTCACTTAGAGGCAGAGAATTCCATTGTTTGTAGACAGCACACATTTGTTTCTGTAGTTATCTGTTGAGAGGCTGGGTGTGGCGGTGCATGCCTATTATCCCAGCACTTGGGAGGCTGAGACAGGAGGATCCTTGTGAGTTTGAGACCAGCCTGGGCTAAAAAGTGAGCTCAAGGCCAATCTGGCTTGAAAAGACCAAAAACAAATGAACAAATAAAACAAAACAAAAAACACTGTCTGCTGAGAGATGGTTTAGCTGCTTCTGCTTTTTGGTTCTTGTGCATGATGATAGGTCAGGGGCATGTCACTGCCATTTTCAGAATACAACAAATCATCAAAAAGATGAATCACTGCATAAATGAATTCATTCCAGGGGTGTAATTGTCACATAAATAGGAGCAAAGACAAAAATCACATAATTATCTCAATAGATGCAGAAAAAAGATTTGACAAAATCCAACATCCACTTGCTGGTCTTGCCCCAGGGCACGCTGAGATGGCAATTGAGACTGGGCGTGGTGGCACTCGCCTGTAACCCCAGCCCTTGGGAGGCTGCAAATAGGCGACCACTATAAGTCTAGTAGTGAGACCCTGAACACCCTGTAGACTCCTCCCTAAAAATACAAAAAAGAAAAAAATCCAACATCCATTCATGATAAAACCCTAAAGAAAAAGATATAGAAAGTCTTTATCTCAATCTCATAAGCACCATCAATGCCAAACAAATCATCAGTGTCATACTAAATGGAGAAAAGCTGAAAGTTCTCCCTTTAAAATCAGGAAAAAGACGAGGATGTTCACTATCATCACTCTGTTCAATATATTTCTTGAAATATTAGCCAGAGCAATTAGACAAGAGAAAAATAAAGAAATATGGATAGGAAGGTTGTAAGTTAAATTATTATTATCAGATGACATGATCCTTTATAGAGAAAATCCCAAAAACCAAATTTAGTAATGTAGCAGAACACAAAATCAATACTCAAAAATCAATAGCCAAAAAAAAAAATAAAAATAAAAAAGCTGGGGAGATAGCTCTGTGGGCTAAGCGCCTGCCTGGCAAGTGCAAAGACCCAAGTTTGATCCCCGGTACCAGATGCTGTGCTGACCCAGGAATCCTCAGTGCAACAGCCCCATAAAGAGTGTGGTGGCACACACCTATAATCCCAGTGCTGGGGAGGCTGAGACAGGAGGAACACTATGAGTCTGAGCTGCATAGTGAGACTCTCTACTAAATAAAGAAATATTTTTAAAAAATCAATAGCATCCCAGTACACTAACCATAAACTCACCAAAAGAAAAATTAGGGAAACAAAAGTTTCATAATAATATCAAGAAAAAAATAAATACTTAAGAATTAGCATAATGAAAGAAATGAAAGACTTCTATAATTATAACTACAATATTAAAAAAAAAAAGGGAGATAGAAGAGAACATCGAAAAATAGAAAGATACTTCCTGTACCTGGGTAGACAGAAATAATATGGCCAAAAAGCCATGTTTCCAAAGCTCTTATGTACATTTAATTCAATTCTAGTTAAGATAGCAATAGCATTCCTTACAGAACTACAGAAAGAATCCTAAAATTCATATAGAGCTAGAAGAGACTAGAACAGGAAAAACAATTTTGAGCGATAAAGTCAAGGCAGGGAATATCACAATCCCTGACTCCAAATTATACTACAAAGCTGCTATGGCAGAAAAGAACAGCATGCTATGGGCCCAGAAAAAATAAAAATAGCATTGTTGTTTAACAGAGAAGAATAGAGGATAGAAAAACAACTCTGGAATAGTAATCTGCATTATGTTTGACAAGGAGTCAAATATTTTCATTGAAGGAAAATTAGCCTGCTTAATAAATGGAACTGGAGACTGAACCTAGACCATAGCCTCTGCCATGTACTAAACTAAAATACAAACGTATCAAAGATCTAAATATTAAAACAGAAAGACTGGATCGGATAGAAGGTAGAACAGACAAAACTCTTAAAGATATAGGTGTAGGCAAAGACTATGACCAAAACCTTCATTGCCCTGGAAGTAGTACAAAGAATCAGCAAATGGGATCACAACAAATTAAAAAGCTCCTGCCCAGCAAATGAAATCACCAATAGAATGAAGAGAAAACCTACAGGATAAGAAATAAATTTTTGCCAGCAACTTGTTAGAAAAGGACTAATATCTAGGATATATAGAAAATTAGCCCCTGGATTTTTTTTTTTTTTTGTACCAGTTTTGTACCTGGATTAAACCCAGGATCTTGCATTTAAACTATCTTACCAGCCTCTATTCCCTGAATTTAAAGATCCAATATAAAAATGGGAATCTAAAATGAATAGACACTTCTCAGAGACATATAAACTGTCAATAAATGCATGAAAAAATGTTCAAGATCACTGCCTATTCAAGAAATGCAAATTAAAACAACAGTGGGATTGCATCATACTCCTAAAGAATGGCTGTCTTCAAGAGATCAACCAGCAATGAATGCTGGAAAAGATTCAGAGCAGTGGGAATGTAAACCAGTACAGCCACTATGGAAATCTGTATGGAGATTCCTCAAAAAGCTAAAAATAGAAATTTCACTTGACTCAACTATTCTTCTTCTAAATATCTTCCCCAAGGGGCCACAGACTTCAGATCACATGCATGTGTACCCACGTTCACAGCTGCACAATTCATAATTGCTAACTTTTGGAAACAGTTTCTATGTTTATCCATTCATAAATGGATAAATAAGACATAATTATACACAATGGAGTGCTACTCTGTTATAAGGAAAGCTAAGCTTGGGTAATTTGTAGGAAAATGGGCATACCTGGAGACCACAATGTTAAGTGAAGTAAATCAGACACAGAAGCTTAAATATTGTGTGGTTTCCTTTCACTTCTCTGTGCAAGTGAGTACTGCACCTGGGCGGGGTGAGGGGCACCCATTGTTTGTCTCTGGTGAATGCTTTGGTAAGCATCTGTAATGCTGAGAACAAGGTCTGGGAGGATATGGATGAATAAGTGTATGCTTCTTATTTTGGAAACTGATGATTTGTTTTGTTTTGTTTTGCAGTACCAGAGATTGAACTCAGGACCTTGCACTTGCCAGTGAAGTACTTATTCTACTGAGCTCTCTCTCCAGCCACAGAGACTGAAATTATTGATGATATTTATTTATTTATCTATTTTTCGGGGTGACCACAAATTGAATTTAGGACTTCGTGCTTGCAAGGCAAGTGCGGTGCCACTGAGTTAAATTCCCAGCTCTGGCAGTTATTTTCATATTAGATAAGAATAGAACTGTTTCTACTTTTAAAAATGGGAATACTACCAGACTGATTAAAAATATAACAAAATATTTTACTTTAATGCTTGTACTCAAAATAGAACTATGAAAATGTCTCTCCTTTTAGCTCTGTTCAGCAGAACATTTTTGCATCAGGATTATCACAAATTTTATTAAATATTTTTATGTTGATTTTAAATTCAATGAGTCAGTATTATAAATTATATATTGTATATACAACAATAACAATAAATCACAAAAATACACATTTATGTTCTTGAGTTTCTGTAAGAGAGAAATCTGTGTTTTCTCTGAAGCTAAATCTGTGTAATGCTCATAAGACTGTCAGTCATGAAACCAAATTTCCACCAACCTCAGTAGAAATTCTTGTATCGCATGCTATGCGTCTTAAGAAAGTCTTAGGAATCCCACATGCATGGTGCGGCTTTGAGGAAATTCAGGAGGCCCAGTTAGTCCTCCCAGTGTTTTCAGACTCTGCTGATCACTGCCTCAGAATGGGCAGGAGTAGGACTTGTCACTTCATATGCCTCTGTGGCAGATAACTTACAAAAGTGAAGTCGATAAGGTACAGGATGGTGACCATGTCATTTATCTCTCAAATGCAAATACTTTTAGAATTGAAAAAAGAAATGGTTTTGCCCATTTTATGTTGCAATGAATAATATGTTAGGCTACATAATTTATAAAGGGAGGATGTTCATTTTGGCTCATGGCTCTGGAAACAGGGAAGGCGAAGAGGACGGCATTGGCATCTACAAGGCTTTGGTGCTTCAACTCATGGTGGAACGTAGGACAGCAGGTACCTTAACGGAGACAAATCACACAGGATAGACTTGCTTCAGCACAACCCACTCTCCTGGAATTTAAGCCAGTCTCTTCAGAGTGGAAGCTCACAGCCGGCAAGGATGAAGCCACTTGGGAAGGCTTTTCTTCTGTGACCCAAACACCTTCCAACATTTTAGGTTTGAGGAAGTAAGGTCCCAACACACGATATTTTGCAGGACATATTCAAACCCTAGCAAGAAATCATTACTGAGTCTGGCTGCAGTGACCTCCAATTTTAAAAAGTCAAGCATGGAGGCAAGTGTCCCAAGAAAAAGGATGAGTCCTAAGCCAGAGCTGACGGAAGAACAGAAACAGGAAATCTGGGAAGCTTTTGATCTCATTGGTGCAGATGGGACTGGGACCATCGATGTAAAGCAACTAAAGGTGTCAATGAGAGCCCTGGGCTTTGAGCCCAAGAAAGAAGAAATCAAGAGAATGATGAGTGAAATTGATAAAGAGGGAACAAGAAAAATGAACTTCAGTGACTTTCTGAAGGTGATGACTCAGAAAATGTCTAAGAAAGATACCAAGGAAAAAATCCTGGCTTTCAAGCTCTTTGATGGTGATGAAACTGGGACAATATTGTTCAGAAATCTGAAGTACGTGGCCAAGGAGCTGGGCGAGAACCTGACTGATGAGGAGCTTCAGGAGATGATTGATGAAGCCAGCTGAAATGGAGATGGTGAGGTTGACAAGCAGGAGTTCCTGAGCATCCTGAAGACCAGCCTCTACTGAGACCCATGTCATATCTCCCGCGGCAAGCACATGTGACTAGAGTGGTGCCCGCTGCCCTGTGGAATAACGGCTCCCCATTTCCCTGTAGAACTCAAGCCATGACCTTGAATCTGATCTGGCCTTCTCAAAGTGTTTTTTGATATTAAAGTTCTTTATAAAATGAAAGAAAGAAAGAAAGAAAGAAAGAAAGAAAGAGAAATCATTACTAATTTATGGAGAAAATGGAATAAATTGGGGCCATATCAGAAAATAATGGTATATACTTCCTTTAGTATAAATTACATGGAATGACAAAGTTTCTACCTCCAACAACAGAGTGCTAGCATTCACTTTTAATAAAAGTTCTAAGGAATTTGAAATTAGAGAATATTAGAGTGGAGAGGTCTGGGGGGAAAATAAAATGAATCTGTATAAAAGTCCATTTAGAATCTCAATGAAAAATGCTACTTTAATCCTGGATTTTCTTGAGTACAGCAGAAGTTTCAAGAGAAATAAAACAGGACTGTGAATTGGGAGGAGGTTTGGAGTTTCATGACCCAACTAGCCACAAACTGTGTGACCTTTAGTTTCATTCCCTATGAAATGAAGGCAGTGTTTTCCTGGTGAAAGTTTATGGACTAAGTGTAAATTAAGTAGCATTCTCTTAGATATCTAGATGGCCCCCCGTGCTTCAAAGCATAAGCCATTTTATGGGTCTATGTTTTTAACATAGAAACAAATTTACCAGACTTAGATGCTAGAAGAACATTCCTATTTAGCTAGCCCATAGATGAAATGGTAAATGTTTTCTTCAATAGGATATCAGAGAATCTATCAAGAGCTGTTAAACAAGGAAGTCAAAGATAGGAGCTTTGTAAATATTTGTTGATTAACTGGTTGATGCACTCATTCAAGCAGAAAAGGAATTTTCTCCATCTTAAAGTCAGAATTTCTAATTTCTCATTGAAGATAAAAATATGCACTGTACTCAGCTAAGTAATCTGAGCTGTGTATTCCATTATTTAAACACACAGGATTTTAACATAACCTTTGGCAACCAAACACAGGACTCCGATAGCAGGCTTCCTTCAGGCAAACATTGTATGTTACTCTCAGTTATCAAAAAATATTATACAACATATGTACTGGGATTGACATAACAAATAGTTTAAATACTATGCACCCCAGGAATTTCAGGCAGAAATCCTTACCCTTTGAGGATGTCTTTGTTGTCTACCCCTGGTGTTTATTGTGCCTTACAATGAACCCCCAGAGAATGACTCTGCAGAGCTTTTCAAAGCAAAAAGAATCTAGGACCCTTTCAAAAGTGCAGCAATCAAAACTATGGATTCTGAAATTAAGCAATTTCCAGTGGTACCAAATTGCTGCCGTATTACAATAATTATAATATGGCCTCTATTCAACACATTCCAAGCTACTTTCTATTCAAACATATTCAGTGTTTGCCCTTCAAAAAATATCTGTCAGCTAGCCAGCTCCACCACAAGTCCATCATTTCCATTTTTAGTCTGAAGACTTGGGGACTGCTGAGTAATACACTCAAATTTTGTGCAAATTTGAATCATGCACAATCGAAACAATGGTGTTTAAAGTACTAATAAGGAATTGCTGAATGAACAACATTTGAAATAGAAGAAATTCCTACAAATTGGTCCAATCTGTCCAGAATGGTCCCCCAAATAGCAGGAGCATGCACTGAGTGGCATTTTAGTTTTTTCTTTGTTTTGTTTTTGTTCTGGAGATGCTGGATTTTGGTGATACTAGGTGATACGAGGGCCTTTGCACTGAGCCACATCTCCAGCATTTTTTTTTTTTTTTTTTTGTTATTGACCCAGGTCTTTCTAAGTTACTTAATTGCCCAAATACAGCTTAAACTTTAGATCATACTGGCTCAGCCTTCCAGAGAGCTGGAATTACAGGCAAGCAACATTTCGACCTAGCTCAGGCCAAGTGACATTTATCCCTTTCTTAGCCCATTGTCTGGTGGCTGCCCTACATTAGTCCTAACCAAAACTCCAGCAGGCCTAGAGCAAATGCAGCAAATCATACAACAAATAAGGAACAAAGGCTTTTGTCAGCAATTTTGGTGACTAGAGTGATATATTTAAGACAACATTCATTGTTTTAATGATGTAATATCTTTTTATCCTATGGCAACATCATTTAAGGTTTTGTAAAGTGAATGTCCTGTTTGTGACATAAAATGATGTGAGATAAAATAGGTAAGGAAAAGTGGCACTGGCCATGATTTCTAGTACAGTTAATTTAGGAAGACTGAAAACTGAAAGAAATGATGCTAAGACGTGTAAAAAAAAATTCAAGCAAAAACATGCTCCCACATGTGTAGATTTATGCACTCTGGGAATTTATCTCCCCTTATTTTGTGATTTTTATCTACAGCAAAATTAGACTTGAGTTAGATGAACTGGGCATGGTGTCATTCTTCAAGAATGCAGATGCCTTTGTAACATTTTCATGTTAATATAGTGCATATTCCTGCTTGGTGACAGTCTCTGAGAGGAAGCTGAAGCCATCTGTTATTTGTGTATTCCACATGCTAATGACCTAAAAATAATGGTGACATTGTGCTGAAGTTTACTATTTACAAAGTGCTTTTGTCTTGAGTTACCCGTGATAGTATAAGTAAGCCCATGTGTTTGTTTTGTTGTTTCTCCATTTGACAGGTGAGGATGCAGAGGTGTGGAGAGATTTGCCTGTGTCACTCAGTAGAGTAGTGGGTAAGAAAACTATCTTTACCCATGGACTGGGAATCTGTGGGCCTCAAAACGGACTCCTAACATGTCCCTCACTTAGAAGTGCTGAGTATAGTCCTTCCTCTGGATACAGGCGTGTTCTGGCAACATGGGAGAGGGAAACTTCCCTCTCTCTCTCTCCTTCATAATTGGTGGCTGTGGCCCGCTGCCCTATCTCCCTGGGGAATCACATCGTTGTGGCAGAGTTTTCATCTGAGACTGGGTACGGATGAAGAAGGGTTCTTCTTGACGCTAGTGTTCAGTGCTTGAAATATACCCCTTGGAGTTGGAGAGAAGGTGAGGGCACAGCCATGATAGCAAAACTGTCACAGCTACAGGTGTTCACAAGGCCAGAAGAAAACATCAAGTCCTTTAACCTCACCAGGGTTCAAATTTCTCATTTGTAAAATTAGAATACTACTTGTCCAAACTATCTCACAAGATTTCTGTGACAGGAGCGCAGGGCATGTGTGCCCCACTGGAGCAGGACATATCCTGGTATCTCCTAGGATTCTTCAGAAAGAAACCCTTCCCCCTCAACCTCAACACTTCTGACCCACCCCACCCCCAGCCCACTCCCTAGTGGAAACATACTGGACTTTGTTGCTATTGATTTTTAAAAATAAACTCAGCTTCACAAATATGAAGAACTAGTAGCAAACATGTTAGTCAAAGATACTGTAATACATATTTAAAAACAAAACTAGTTGTTTCTTTCAGATAGAATATTATGGCACTGTGGATCTATAAACCAAAATCTATAAAATTACTGAGTCCTAAGGGGTATAATCAGTCAAAAGAATAGGCAATTGAAGTGTACCCATCAAGAATCTCTTCTTTTTTCCCCTAAATAAATCAGGGTACAGCTTTGCCAAAGCAAATGAGGTCTGGCAGGGAAGTTGTCCTTGTCATCAAGAACACGGGGTGCATCTGTGCAAGTGATGGTAGGAAGAAGTGCGCTCCTGCGAGCATTGCCCTCAGGGAAGGGGATGGATGACAGCAGACAGCATGTTCCTGGGCACACATCTGCTTTCACCTAGTTCACGTCTTTGTGGGTGATGTTTAGACACAGTGCATTTTACTCTGCAGAAGGGTAGCAGTGAATTTTATCTTACAATCTTTGGAGTCTGCCTGCTGAACTGCCATGTGGGAAATGACTCTCAGGCAGGAGCTGACTCAGGGCCTAAAAGAGGTAAGCAAGCACGCAAGCCACGGTTTCTTTGTAGGACCAAAATTCCTTGGGACCAGAGCACACACTTGCATTTCAAACACACCAGGATTATACATAAGACAAGGGCCTACAGGTTTCATTGTGAAAGCATGGTATTTGCAGAATTCTTGCACTGCAAATGATATAGTGTAGTTCTAGATTGACCCCCTGCCCTCTACGTAAAGTCTTTAGAAAACATTTCTGTTGTGGAATTCAGAAAGGCAAAGAAGTCTTGGGGAGATTATGTGATTTTGGAGGTTATGTGACTTGCCCAAAGCCACCCGCCAATGAATAGAAGAACCAGGGCTAGGATCATTTCTCTGTACTCTCTGTTTTGGGACCTGGGCTATCTGTCAGATGGCTTAAGCTATGAGTCTCAGAACCTGAGACTAGGAGAACCTGAAGTATGGATCAGGGAACACACTGAAAGGCCTTCATCAGGGATTATTTCAGTCTAGAAGTAGACAGAGGTCTTCATGTGTCTGCAGAAAAAGATGGTATCATGGATAGATTGTGGAGCCCAGGAAGAGGAGCTGGGAAGAGGTGATAGTGGAAGATGACACAAGAAGGTGGCAGTTTGGGTTCATTCTCAGGCACAGGCTTCCTATGCCTAGAAGGCTGTATGACCTTAGAAAGTTAGAAACTCGATGCCACAGGGACTAAAGTGAGAGGCAAATGAATATTCAATTTTAAGAAATAGTGATCAGACTAAAGATAAGATTCATTTTGACAAGCAAAACAATGAAGTAGAGGGCCAGGAAAGTTGTCAGAGTACTTGATTAAAATCTTCTATGTTTGTAGTTTCAGGTTCAGAAGCCAGACTAGAGTTGAGCCTGCAAATTTGGGATTTGTAAGAGGGGTGGAACTGTGATAAAGGTGAAGAACCCTTGCCAGGAAGAATTTTGCCTAGACTTTTAGCCCAGTGCTCTTTTCTATTAAATATTTATCTGCTAAAGTGACAGGCTTTTCACCCTTGTACCCCATATGAAAGGAAGAGTAAAGGGATATGAGATTCCAACTTACTGTTATCTGGGGAAAGCAGTTATATTTACTCAGATTTGGCAATAGCATACTAGTGACACACACAATGAGAAGGCTTAGCTTTCAGAAAGATTCTTCCATGGCCAAGAAGAAAGTTCTCCATAAGTTCTAGAAAATGGGCACTTAAAAGTGGAACTTGAGTCATCCTTTCAAATAGTCAAGTTGGTAGTTGAACCATGTAATTCATTCAGTGAGTGAGACATACACTTTGTATGCAGGCGAGGGATAGAGGCTTATGTCTGAGACATAAGAGAGAAGGGAGAATACTAGCAATGGCATCAAAAAACATGGCCTAGGGAGGGCCAAATAGCTCAGTGGACTAAAGTGCCTGCTAAGGCAAAGCACAGTAGCTGGCCCCTGCCCCTGGGTGTGCTGAGACAGCATTGAGACTGGGCATGATGATGTGTACCTCTATTTCCAGCACCTGGGAGGCTGAAAATAGGAGAATTACTATGATTCTGATCTGTATAGTGAGAACCTGTAGACCCTGTAACAAATACATAAAGAAAGAATAACTGGTCTGACAATGCCATCCCACTGCTCAGAGCAGCATCCTCATCTATGACCCAGGGATCATGCATCCCAGAGAAAGATAAGAGTGAAATGGAATCTTATCTTCACAAGCACATTGGAGGAAATGCAGAGAATCATTCCATAATCAAAGCCCACCATCCCTTCTTTCCTTCTTGGGTAGTCAGATATTCTTAACTGAGATGAGGAAACAGTATACCCTGCTGGTCCTCCTAGCAATAACCCACTGCTACTCTATACAAGGTGAACATGCTTCAGAGGCCCGTGTGCTAATGCCTGGCTTCTCATGTGGCACTCTGGGGATGTGGATGCGATAGAAACTCTAAGAGCTGGTACCTCATGGGAGGTCTTCAGGGAATTAGTAGCAAGCTCTTCTAATATCTGGTTCCCTGCCCTTTGGCTTCTCCCCTTCTGCTTCTTATGAACTGATCACATGGGTTCACCACATGATCCCACCACAGTATGCTGCCTTACCACAGGCCCAAAGCAGCAGAGTTGACTGATCATGGGTGGGCACCTCTGATGCTGTGAGCCAAAGTAAACCTTTCATGTTTAGAAGTTAACTATTTCAGGTATTTTGTTATAGTAACTAAAAGCACATTCATGTCTAATCTCAGTCTTTTAAAGTGGAAGACAGAGGCTTCCATTCTTCTCACCACTCAGTCACATAAAATTATTGTGATGAAGTCATATCAAACTAGCTCTTTTTTGTCCGTAGAAAATAACATAGTGGGGGCCAGGGAGATAGCTCTGTGGCACAAGTACCTGTCTGGCAATTGTAAGGTCATGAGTTCAAACCCCAGTCCCACCAAAAAAATAAAGAAAATGCCATATTGTAGAGTTGCTGTGATAAAGTTAATGGTCTAATTATAGACAATGTTGAGTTGATTTATAATTGGCTGAAACTTTTCTTAGAAGTTTAATAACATCATCATGCTAGCCAGAGGGAAATTGTTAGATCTTTGTTCTTGGCCATGTGCAAAGCGATAATTTTATGAGCAATATGGATAAGGTGGAGAAAGTGTGCTTATCAGATCCATTAGTGTGGAAATTTAATTAGAAGCAAATGATAACTGTTAACTAAATAAATGATAAGCAAACCCAAACTAACATTCATAAGATTGTGTTAATGGTTTTCATTTCTACCTGTTGTTATGGTTTATGTCTAGTTGTCCCCCCAAAGCCTCATGCAATCATAGGGCAGGACTTCTAGAGTTTGAGACTTGACTCATGATCCACTGGGATTATGTGTTTTAGTACTGATGGGACTATGGATCTGAGTACTTCTGGGATTATGGGTGTAGCCTAAGGCAGATAGGCTGAGGCAGAGAACCTGAAAGTAATATGAAGAGAGACAGAGAGACAGACTGGCACTGTTGCGCTCTGCTCCCCTGGTTGTTCTGTTGCCTCTGTTGGGATTGTTGCTGTTATGCCATCATGAACTGCTGCTCTCTGCCAGGTGCCTCTTTGCCTTGGAGCCAGCTGAATATAGACTGAAACCTCCAGTAACTGAGAATTAAAT
Organism: Capromys pilorides; assembly: GCA_004027915.1. Classification (NCBI taxonomy): domain Eukaryota; kingdom Metazoa; phylum Chordata; class Mammalia; order Rodentia; family Capromyidae; genus Capromys; species Capromys pilorides. The sequence goes on along the minus strand of PVKN010003400.1, from coordinate 10,553 downwards.
AAACCTTTCCTTCCTTCATTTTGAATGTCAGGTATTTGTCCCAGCAATGAGTAAAAGTAACTAAGACATAATTTGGTACCAGAGAAGTGAGGTTGTTGCTGTGGCTATACCTGACAATGTGAATTACAAGCTTTTGGGAATGGTTTATGGGAAGAGATAGGAAAGGTTCAGAGATGTTGCCTACAAGTGAAACATTGGAAAAGCATCAGCTGTTCTGTAGGGGAGTTTCTGAGCAGAACTCAGACCAGAAGACTGAGAGAAAGCCTGCCTGTAAAGACCAGGTTGAAGAGTTTTCTGCTGGGAAAAAGGACAGCATTGGTTGTTGGACTCCAGATGATTTGTGCTATGGCTTGGCTGAAAACCTGTCAGAATTTTGTTTGTGCCCAGAGACTTTGCCTAAAACTGAGATTAAGAATGGTGAACTGATTAATCTTTCAAAATATATTTCAAAGCAGCGAATTGTTGGGGTGGTAGCATGGTTGTTATTGACAACTTTTAGCCAGATTTCTGTTGAGAATCAAGAGCAAAGAATCAAGCAGGATGATTTAAAATGTGAGTTTCGCTAAAAAGGAAGCAACAGGAAAGCTGTGGACTGCAAAGATGGAGCTGAAAGGATCTCCATTGCTGGGAAGGAACCAGAGAATCAAAAGGATGGCCTGAGGGCATCACAAGAGGCAGCAGCTCTCCTCCCTTTGCAGCCCCAGAATTGCAAAGGAGAGAGGCTTTGCTTTGCGAACAAAGCCACAGAGATCCATGTACCAGAATGGCGGCAGCAGCCAAACCAGGTTCAAAAACAGTGCCGGCATGGAGAATTTGTTCCTTGGAATCAAGGTCAGAGTGTTCATAAATCCAGGCACTCCACCCCTACAACCAAGAGAGAAGGAAGCCTGGCTCCTGCTCCAGCTGGCAGCAGACCTTGGCATCATCCACATGACATTGGTTTTAGGTGCATTTAAAATGCAAGAGGTGTTAGGTTAAGAAGGCTTCCACCTTGATTTCAGAAGAAGACTTTGGAGGCCAGGTAGTGTGCCCCTGAGAGGGCAATGTGTAAAGCTGTGAATGAGAAACCTGCTCAGTGGAAACTCCAGAAGTTTGGGAAAACTAGGAACATGGATTGCGCAAAGAGGGAACAAATCTGGCCTAAGAGAGAAGCCATGGAAACTACCACCAAGAGTGCTGCAGAGGCAAAGCCATGTAAGGCCTTTGGAGCTCACAATTCAGCGCAGATTGCTTCAGATGTTCCAGTTGGAACTATGGGATTTAATGTTTACCCTGCTGGATTTTGGACATGTGTTGGTCTCAGTGTTTTGTATTATCCTGTTGTTTGCAACTTTGGATTGGCAGTGCTTATCTTGTGCCTTTGAATGTTGGATTTGCTTAACTTTTCTTTTGTACAGGAGCTCACAGTGAAGAGTTTGCCTTGGACCTTGGAGGAGACTTGGAACTTGGACTTTTCAGCAATGCTGAAACTGTCGGGACTTTGGCAGCTCTTCCAGATGAACTAAAAATGTCTTTTGCACAAAGGGATGTGCATGAGACTTTAGGGGTCCAGGGGTGGAATATTATGGTTTGTGTCTAGTTGTCACCCCAAAGCCTCATGCAATCATGGGGTGGGGACTACTAGAGTTTGAGATTTGACTCATGATCCACTGGGATTATGTGTTTTAATACTAATGGGATTATGGGTCTAAGTACTTCTGAGATTATGGGTGTGGCCTAAGGCAGATAGGCTGAGGCAGAGAGCCTGAAAGTAATATGAAGAGAGACAGAGAGACAGACTGGTACTGTTGCACTCTGCTCCCCTGGTTGTTCCGTTGCCTCTGTTGGGATTGTTGCTGTTATGCCACCATGAACTGCTGCTCTCTTCCAGGTGCCTCTTTGCCTTGGAGCTAGCTGAGTATGGACTGAAACCTCCAGTAACTGAGAGCTAAATAAACCTTTCCTTCCTTCATTTTGAATGTCAGGTATTTGTCCAAGCAATGAGCAAAAGTAACTAGGACACCTATGCATTAAAATCAATAGGGAAACATTTTTTTAAAAATAACTGTGCTACTAATTTAACTTTTCTGGTAATTCAGAAAGAACAAAAAGAAGGAAGGGAAGAAGGAAGGGAGGGAGGGAGTGAAATGAAAAAAGAAAGGATAATGTTGCTCGACCAGGATCTTTACCTGGATATTTTCATTTATTATGAGACTAACTTATGTGAAAATCATTTCATAATTGAATGAAAGTAAAGCAAAAATACAAAATGGCATATACTTTATGATACTAGTTATATAATAACACACATGTGAAAGATTGTAAGGAAATATACCAAACTGTCAATTATGATTTACTCAGAATTCAGAGGCAAACAAAATAATTTGCTCTTTCACTACTTGTCCTGTTTATGCTTATTCTAGCCATAGTGTATTTTTTCAAATAAGGAGAAAAAAGTTGATTTAAAGTAGGAGACAGACTAACATTGATTGGCTACTTTGTCTGAGCTAACCTATAATACTGGTTACTAAATAAACAATTGGAATTATAAGCTGAATGTGTACAAAGCATGCTGACCATTTAAAGTTAGTAATGGTATCATTGCATTTTGAGAAGATTTAGAAAAACATGACAACTATATCTTCCCATGTGAAGTTCAGTGATGTAGGAGAGGTGGCATCCTCAAAAGTCATACTTTCTAAGTAAGGACCCAAAAGACTAAAATCGTCTGGTGGTGGACTAAGTGCTTCCAAATGTATGAGGCACCCTATTATTCAAGGGATAATTTTCATATAAGAAAGACTTCTATGTTCTATTATTGATTGATAATTTCATAGAAATATTCATTTATTCAATACGTATTTATTGAGAACATCATGCATTATAAGGAAGTTGGACCAAGGAGCCTTTGATAATTCTTTCTGATCAAATCATGCTTCTGTTTTGTTCAAGGGGCCCTTGTCTATGGCTTTGTTCAAGACAGTTTTTATTAGGTGCTAATTTATCCAAAGTGTGTCTTCTGTCATCTACTGTGAACAGATACAAGCTGATAGCATGAGTACCAGGCCAAGCCTACAAGTTTAAGGCCCGTAGTAGCAGTAACAAAATCTTGATAATTCAGGAAAAATGTCAGACATAGGCCTTTTGCTCACTAACAGGGGTGAAAAGGGAGTCAGAAACCTTGAAAGAACCCAGAAAAGGAGTGAAGGTCAAGAGATGGAGCCCAGAGGAGGCCTGAAAATCACTAAACTCTTATTAAGTTGGAAGGACTGGAAACAGAGGCAATGAAAAAGCTACAGATCTATCATATAGTTCTCACAACATCCCCCCCACCCCACCTATACATTTCCACTGGCCTGTATCTGCTCTGTTCTATGGTATGACCCCACTCCCACTCCATCACTCTAATTAGTACTCATTAAGACACAACCTTCTTGACATTTCTTGCATTAAAAAGCTACAGATCTATCATATAGTTCTCACAACATCACCCCCCCCCCACCTATACATTTCCACTGGCCTGTATCTGCTCTGTTCTATGGTATGACCCCACTCCCACTCCATCACTCTAATTAGTACTCATTAAGACACAACCTTCTTGACATTTCTTGCATTAAAAAGCTACAGATCTATCATATAGTTCTCACAACATCCCCCCCCCCCCACCTATACATTTCCACTGGCCTGTATCTGCTCTGTTCTATGGTATGACCCCACTCCCACTCCATCACTCTAATTAGTACTCATTAAGACACAACCTTCTTGACATTTCTTGCATTACTAGAGGACCAGTATAAAGAAAGAGTGCCTTTCTCATTTTCACTAGCACTTTTCCAAATTGTTCTTTACCTCCTGGACTGAAACACACACACACACACACATACACACACACACACACACACACACACACATACACATGTTCAAGGATACATACTGTTTCTCTGGAGCCCAGAAACACATGCTCTTCAGACAAGAGCAGTTGAGTGAAGTGTTGAGATCCAAGAGAAATTCTCATGGTTAATCAGTTCATTAGATCAAGGTCAAAATTTTTTAAAGAGATTTATAAGGAATTTCTATCTCCTTTGTGATACTCCCTCACAAACTCTATCTCATCCCTAGTTATATCAAGGATATATGAATCATCCACCACTGTGAGATAGGTAACTCAAGCTGGACACTTCAGAGAGTTCTTAGGTAATTGTCCTCTAGACTTAGTCAAGCCTAGTAGGCAGGGGATTGACCATACTAAAATTAGAGTAATCAGTCCAGGAATCACAAAATGTTCCAGGGAAGATGGCATTTTTCCCTGGGTGCACATTATGCACCTGACACTGTGCTATCTGCTTTCTATGTACTTATTCTCACAAGAACCTTAGGTGTGTCATTCTAGAGATGAGTGAGATGGCTATAATTGAAACTAAGTGACAGACTTAGTGCTGTCAAGTTGCAGGTAGTGGAACTGGAATTCAAGTCTAAATCAATTTTGAAGCAAACCCATGCTATTGGAATGAATTGACCTAAAATGGCTTCCATACCTGGCAATGAATTGATCCAAAGATACATTCACAGGCAGTGAACTATAAGGTAGCCTGATGGGTAAATAGCATGTAACCAACCAAAGTAGTTAAGCAACTGGCCTCAGCCAGTCCCAGGACGAAGAGACTGCTGGATTAATGACCAAGTAAGACAAAAGGCAGACTGCAATGTTTTTGTAACTATGTCTATTCTTGTCCTTCTGGCTATAAAAGTACCTCACTATATTTGTGGGGGATTTTCCAAACTATTTCCTGACTAGTAGAACATTTTTCATGCTCATGAAATTTTATGAAATCAAGCTGATCTCAGTTTTTCTTTCAATACTTTATATATTACCATACAACTTCCTCAAAGAAATGCTAATGAACTGGACTCGGAAGGAAGGAGACGGGTGTGAGTTGTGAGCTAGAGGAATCAAAGACCCAAAGTCTATTAAATCAAAGTGAATTCATCTCAGATACCCATTTCTGGATTGAGTCTTTGAATTTTGGAACCCTAATTTTTTTAGTTCTTTATAAATTCTAGATAGAAGACTTTTGTTTGAATACTTATTTATTAATTTTTTTTCCAAATTTGTGGATTGTCTTTTTGAAAAATCAAAGTGAAGACCCCAATACTGACAAGGTGGACTCTCCTTTCCTTTTTTTTTTCTTCTCCCTGTTCCTTCACGAACCTGGGAAAGAGTCTTCCAGGCAATGAGGGAAGGTTGGGTTAGGTCTAGAGGTGTACTGGGGTAACCAAGAGAGCAGGACCGCAGACAGATGGACCGAGCTGTGATTCAGCTTCCTGGAATCCACTGAAGAGGTACTAGGTGCTCAAAGCAGGAAGCTACAGCTTCATTAGGGAACAGGACACTCAACACAAGTTGCTCAGCAACAGTCAAGGCCATATATGAGTAAAGCACAGAAGAGGTCTCTGGGCTGTCAGGGCTTAGTCCAGAGATGAGGTCAGAGGAATATAAAGGAAGCTGAAAGGTTTCCTAGAGATCCACATACTCTCATTATCTTAGCCTCTACAGCACCTGGCTTAGAGTTTGTGGAATGAACAAAAAAGAAAAAAGAAAAGAAAGGAAAGGGGAGGGGAAGGTAGGGGAGGGGAGGAGAAGAGAGGAAAGGAAAGGAAAACATTATTTGAATTTAAATCAAAAGAACTAAGTTGATATGACATTCTGAGAAAGAGAAAGAATGCGAAAGATGCCTCAGAGGCAAAAATAAGTGGGAAGAGGGAGGAAAAACAGCCTCTTTCATATTGGGAAGGAGTAGGAGATAACATGGGGTAGTTAATGAAACTGGCACACACAGGACTGGTAAGGCCTAAGTGTGGTGCTCACTTCTGTCATAGAAAGATATACTGCTTATATGTATGTTAGCATCTCCACTTGGGTCTTTCATAAGTCTATCAAACTTAATTTATTACAAACTGAGCTCTTCATCCCAGTTCTTCACTTCTTATCTAGTGGAGTGCCATCTTTCCACTTGCTCAGGCTCAACATTGTGGAGTTCTTCATGACTTTTCCCTGTCTTGCACAAACTATACCAGGTCCATCAGGACAAATCAGGCCTGTCGCCCTGCCCCATCTGGATTCTAGAATGAAATCACTCTTGCTTCCTACACTCATCTCTTAGTGCACCTCCTACCTGCTACTGTAATGCCACCACCACTGTCAGCTCTTTCCTCATCACCTAACCTAGAATTGTATCATTCTTTCCCTTGGCACTATTGCATTTCCTTGCTTTTTTCCCAAACTATTTACCATGATCTGACATACTTAAATATTTTATTTACATCTATCTCTTGTAACTAAAATACAACCTCCAAAGTAAATGAGTGTATTTTCTGTTACTATAGCAAAATATCTGAGGCTGGACACTTTACTTTTTTCTTCCTATTATTATAATTACTAATACATGTTAACCATAAAAATTAATGAGCTTCACTGATACATGGTCGTGTCCATCCTTTCTTCTGTTCCCTTTTTCCCACTCCCCCAATTTCTTCCCAATCCTTAATAGTCTCTCTTCCATTTCCAGGTCATTTTGTTGTTGTTTCTACATATGAAGGGAAACTTGCAGTACTTGTCTTTCTTCAGGCTGTTTCTGTCACTTCACATGATGCTTTGCACTTTCATTTTCCTACAAGTGACAGGATTTCATTATTTTTGACTGAGTAATATAGAATTTTAAACATCTTCTATATCTTATTTTAAACATCTTTTATATCTATTCATCTGTTAATGCCATCCAGACTGATTCCATAGCTTTACTACTATGAATAATCTCACAATAAACAGACCAAGGCAGGTATCTTCTGTATGTAGACTTCCATTCCTTTGGATATATACTGAGGAGTAGTATAGCTGAATCATATGGCAGATCTGATGTTAGTTTTGAGGAACCATGATACTGTTTTTCATAGTAGATACACAATTTTGTAATCCTGCCAAGAACATCCTTGGGAGAACTCTTTTCTCTACGTATACCTGCAGGAATTTGTGGGTTGTGCTTGTGTTTGTTTGGATAATGGCATGCTGACTGGGATGAAGTGGAATCTCAGTTTACTTTGGGTTTGATCTTCCCTGATGGATAGCAAAAATGAGAAAGAATATGAACTGGAAATAAAACTATGCACATGAGAGGATGAGGGGAAAGGAGGGAAGGGGAATGGAGAAGAAAAGAGGAACTAAGTTGTACCAAGTACAGAGACAAGTTCCCTATGATTAATGTGATCACTATGTATATCTCAATTCTACTAATAAACTTGACATAAAAAGATATTGAGCATTTAAAAATATAATTACTATTGTACTTCTTTTTAGAATTATCAGTTCAGATAATATGCTCATTTTTCTCAAATTATTTGGTTTTCTGTGTTAAGGGATTTTTTTTTAACTTCTTATATGTTCAGGATAATAATACTCTACCAAATGAATAACTAGCCAAGTTTTTCACCTATTTAGTAGACTGCCTCTTCACTTTGTTAATTATTTCCTTTGCCCTACAGAAGTTTTTTCAATTTGTTACCATTCTATTTATCAGTTCTAACTTTTGTTTTCTGAGCTATTAGATGCCATCCAGGAAACCATTGCTTATGACAATATCTTGAAGCATTTTCCTTGAATAAGGTCAGTTGTTTCAAAGTTTCAGATCGAGTATTACATTAAGACTTTTTGTCCATTTTGAATTGATGTTTTTGTACAACAACAGCATCACATTTCAATTTAAGCTGTTATCTGTTCATTTGTGCAAGTTCCATCTTTGTTTACAAATAATCCCCTAAGTCCTGTTGCATATTTGTTTTTCAGTTCAGTGGCCCATAAAAATGCTTTAGGTGGTTCTATGATTAAATTGGGCAACCCCGAACAAAGCAATGAAGTTCTGATTTTCAGGACCTCAGAATGGGCAGTAATTTGGAAACAGGCTCTTTATAGAGGTGATCAAGCTTAATTGGGTCATTAGAGCAGATATTATTTCATGACCAGTGTCCTTATAAATGAGGGAAATCTGAACACAGAGGGAAGATCAGGTAAAGAACACACAAGAAGAAGACTTGTGTGCTGATGGAAACAGAGATTGGAATCATACTGTTCCAGCCAAGGACTTCCTGGGGCTAGTGGAAGTTGGAAGAGGCAGAGAACAGATCCTTTCTCATAGTTCTCAGAAGGAACCAACACCACTGACGCCTGTGTGTCCTGAATCTCTGGCCTCTGAGCCAAAAAGCATGTATTGCTCAAGAACCAAGTTCATGGCTCTCTGTTACAGCAGCCCTAGAAAACTAGTAGGTGTGGGAAACTTCCTTTGTACCAGGTAGCCTGATTTGGGTTGAAAAAAAACCCCAGCTATAGAGATGGTAGGAGGTCAGCCTGAGAGTGAGGGACACGAGAGCATCATAAAGATGGAGTGGGGCAGTGCACACCAAGGCTTTTCTTCCCTTTGTGACCATGACCTTGCCATGCATAGGCAAACTGCCCCAAAGTTTAGGTCTTTAAGTCACCACCTGCAAAATGAGTTTCTGAAGAGGATCTAGTCCGAGCCCCAGCTGGCCCTCCATGTTCTGTGCTTCTACAGCATCCTCAGAGGTGTAAAGTCAGCAGAAGGCAAGGAGAGGGGACGCTGGATAAAATCGTGACCGAGAAAACATTTTCAGAGTAATTATTGATTTACAAAACCTAGTTAAACAATTTTAAAACTGCATGTTTCCCAAGGCTTTTCCTCAGCACTGTTTTCTGCCTGGATGATGGCACGATAAGTGAGAGGTAGACAGGTCCATGGTGGAGCAGGAGGAAGGCCCAGTGTGACAAGTGCTAAATCAAGCCCGCTGAGGCCTCCTTAGTTCAACTCAAAAAGAGAAGTTCAAAAGAAAGAGACCTAACCAAAGATAATTCTTGGTCTGTTAGAGAAAAGATTTATGCAGAATGATCCCAAGTAATACATAATGGGCAAATTTATTGTCAACTCTGCCACTTTAGTCCCAGCAGAATTATATGTCAGTTGTATAAACTGCTAAAAATAATAACTGGTTTTGAAAAAATTATATGCAGCTAGAAAAGCCAGTGTCCTGCGGGAGCTGGCATCTGTGAAATATCTAGATTTGGAAACAACTTATTGCCTCCTACATCCACCACCACCATCAGCAGCCACCTAAGTGTGTGGCAACCCGAGCATTGCAGCCTTTCTCCCCACAAAATGGGTGGGAGGTTGGGACCATCGGGCCAGAGCAGTGTAAGCTAGAGATGGGGGCATTTGGGATTATGTCTGCATTCTCCTATTCAACTCATAAAGTTAGGATATGACTAAATGGAAGGATTTTTTCCTAACACCAAGGGTTGACAGAGGGAGCGAGTAACATTAGGATAGGAGGCCACTGTACTACTGAGCTACATCCCCAGACTCTTCTTTTGAGACAGCCTTACATAGTTGCCTGGAAGGACTTGAACTTTCAATCTTCCTACCTCACCTTCTCAGTGTTGGAATTATAGGCATGCACCAATATGCCTGGCATGAGGGATTTTTAAAATTTATTCAATACATCCTTATGAGAACCTAATATTTCCTTGGTGCTATACACTGGAGACAAAACAGGCATTGTTCCTTCTTTACTAAGCTTATAATTTCAGGTGGAAAGCTGGAAAGCATGATAAGAACTATGATGGAAAAACAAGACAATAGGGGCATTTAATTTTGACAGAGTAATCAAGACTTTGATAAAAGGCCTTTTCGAAAAGGTGGAATTGAAATCTATCACACAAGGAGAGGTTGGTTACATGATGACTGAGAGGAAAGCCACACCAAGCAAGGGAGCAGCCTGCACAAATGTCCTGAGATGGGAAAATTAAATGTTTCTACTGAAGTATAGAGAAAGGAGGGTCGGCTAGATAGCTCAGTGGACTGAAGCGACTGCTTAGGCAGAGTGCAGCGGCCATGGTTTAATCCCTGATGTGCACTGAGATGGCGATTGAGACTGAGCGCAGTGGTGCATGCCTGTAACGCCAGCACTTGGGAGGCTGAAAACAGGAGAATCACTATGAGTCCAGTCTATATAGTGGGATCCTGTAGATCCTGTACTAAATACATTTAAAATAATAATAATAATAATAATAATAATAATAATAATAATAATAGTAATAATAAATAGGATAGAGAATTTAAGGTCTGGGGGGACTTTAGAGCAATTTAGCAAACACCATTAGTTTATGTTTTCAGAAGTTCAGAGAAGTTCTTTACATTCCTTAAAGTTTTATAGCAACTTGGGGCAACTGGAATTCAGATCTCTGCTCCATTTTATGTTACCAAATTCCTTCACCCAACCCATGTACCATGTGCTGTACAATAGCTTTCTTGAACTTATTCTGCTTTTCTAACTGGAATTTTGTATCATCAGAGATGTTTTCTGAAAAATACTTCTTAACAGAATTTTTTTTGTATTATTTCCCTTGTGTAAGAAATTGAGAGTAAATAAGATTTAAAAGGCACAATAGATACTGTGAAAGAAACTGCTCAGAAGGAAAGAACTGGGATGGGGGAAAGAAAGAAGGAATATAT
>PVKN010003399.1:0-37485 GCA_004027915.1 Capromys pilorides | reverse complement strand
CAGTATGCCATTTGATTTTGTTTCTTGGTCCCTGCTGTTAAGTTATGTGTTTTGATTGTTGAGTTATTGTTAAACTCACTTATGGTGTTATTATGGGGGTAAAGAGCCAAATCATCTCTTGAGTAGAATAAATTATGTTTATACACTGGTTCTCAGGAGAGAAGGTAATGAGGACTGCTGTGCAACTGCACTATAGTGAGACAAAAGCAATCATTGCCTCTCATGTCTGTGAATTTTCTTTCACTTTCCTGTGTAAGTCATTGTTTATAAAGGACAAAGAAGTCCTAATTTACAACTTGTAGCCTTTCTAAGTATTGAAGAGGTTACCAGTGTATGACAGGAGTATAATCAGTAAAGTAACATGTTGAGTACTTTGTGTTAAACTTCATAAGATAGGTTGATCCTAGCACCACCTATGAAGTGGAATTGTTGATAACGTCTAGGCATTAAACATGCATGTGTTTGGTCCCTAGGTTGAAAAAGATGAAAAGGGGCACGAATTCTAATTGACAGCATTCCTATTTAGGTGATTCTTTAAAAGTAGAGCCTTTGTTAAACCTTTGCAATTATTAAATGCCACTATTTATATGGACAATTTAAGTTCTTGTTGGAAATATTTAGTCTTTATAGATACTTAAAGTTCACACATATAAATTAATAGCTCAAGTAACCCCCTTTAAGTATTTTTTTTTTTTACTATTTTACAAGAATGGTTGTATTTTGGAAATGGATTTATTTATTTATTTATTTATTTATTTATTTATTTATTTATTTGGTGGTACCAAGGATCTTGTACTTGCCAGGCAAGCACATATTCCACCAAGCTATCTCCCTGTCCCTGAAATGGAGTTTTCAAACTTAATGTCTCGGAAAGTAGTATAACTGTTCATGGGAAGAAAAAAGGGAAGTAAACAGGAAGTTTCTTTGCCTTTTAAGTGAGTTAAAATTGTCTAACCACTGTTCTGTACATAAATTTTAGTGGAGCTGAGTACTAAAGAATAAATCCTAATGCCAAATTAGTTAGAAATAGTAATACAATCGTTATATAAAAGGTCTTTAGTTAACATTTAGAAAGAACTGCCTTCTGGAAATGACCTTTGTTTAATCCACCTCTTTGAATTAAACATCGTCCTGAACATAGTCACTGAAGTGGCAAAGAGGAAAAAGGCAGATCAAGAGCTCTGTGCTAGTATCTCCATATCTTGAAAATAATTTTAGATTATAACCATATGCCTCTTTGTACATTCTTCATAAATTACTTGTGTTTATTATATACAAACTACCTGTTGTTCAGTATCTACACTTTATAGATGTCTCGAGGTGATAACAAATGATAAAAAGTAGAGTTAATTACTTAGATAGAGTGCAAATATCTTCTTGCTATAATTTGTTATTGTGGGGAGTGGCTGAAGCTGGAAATTGGTCACACATGTGGAGCACCCAACAGCAGCCACATAAACAAGTTGCTCTAGTCCCTAGAATGCAAGGCACCCAAGGTGAGCTAAGTGAGCAAGGCAAAGGGCATTCAGTTAACAATAGCCTCCTGAGTATGTAAATAAATGTGCCACCATCATTGAGCAGTTCTCTTCTTCCATTTGGAGAGAGAGCTCCACCAGACCTCAGCTTTCTGCATTCTGACTCTTGTCTTTATTTCTTTATCCTCCATCATCTGTGCCCCAGGAAATTAAAGAGCTGTGCTGCATGTGGCATGTTATATTTGATAAAAAAATGTATCTTAGACTTGAAGCTGTTATACCTACTACCTCTGGGCAGTGTGTATCAGGACTTTACATCAGACTGGCAGCAGGAGGGAAGAAGGGAACATACAAAGAGAGATGTGTGTATTATATGCAGACTTACATTTTGGTAAGAATCATTGATGTGTATTCATTTTCTAGATATACTGTAGAAATATACAGTATAAAAATAATTCAGGGGGAATATATTTTCTTGCCAATATTTGGTAGTAGATATCTAATAACTTTCAGAAACATTATTGGTATACTCTTTTGCTTTATGTCTCATTTTAAATTCAACATTAATGGAATGCAGTATTTTAATTGTAATTCTGCCAGTACTCCTACCTAAAGGCCTGTTGCCAAAGAAATGTAGGATTACAATTTTTCCTGATAGCTTCAGTTGGTGTGATGTATTTTTTCTTGTTAAAATACTCTTGTACTTAAATTTGTGAATATTCATGATGTGTGGAAAAAGATGACACACTGTACAATCTCAGTCACATAGAATGGCATGTAGTATATGTAAATGTAGAACCTACTGATAGGACACACACCGCTAAGTTGCTTATGACTGTGAAAGAGTTTGCCCTTCGCTTATTGTGTTTTTACACATAATAATTTTTAAATAAATATCTATAAAACAACAAAACAAAAATCCACATACCTGTTAATCGCAGCATTCTGGAGGCTGAGGCAGGAGGATTATCACCACATACTCATGTCTATGTTGAGCTACATAATGAGACTTTGTGTCAAGCCCCCCCAAATATATTAGCTATGCTTCACAGTTACTGTAAAGAATGAGACAATGATAACTTATAGTAACTTAACATAGGTTCTGATCCCCAGGAATTACCCAGTAAGCACTGGCTGATATCATTAGCCATTAAAGTGACTTTGGCACATCTGGCACAGCCCTTGAAGCTGGAGAGGGGATGCAGGAGGGTAAAGAAAAACAAGAGTCATGATGCAGAAGGTGGATCCTCCTCTCCTGGTGGGAGAGAAAGAACCATCCAATGATGGCGATGCATTTATTTATATACTTGGGAGGTTGCTGCAGTTGAAATCCCTCCATCTAACAACTTGTATGTTTGGCTCACCTTGGGCACCTTGTGTTCTCAGAGCTGCAACAGCTTGATTGTGTGATTTGCCTTGGGAGCTCCACGTTTTCAGGGCTGGCCTTGCTTTAACCCCACACATGTGATTGATCTTCAGCTTCAGCCACTCCCCGCAGGACTTACTACATAAGATATAGAGAGATGAGGACTTACTAAATGTATTCTGGGATAGAGAAGATAACAAATACCCTGAGATTTGGGTGCAGCTGTTGTGGCATTGTCTATATTGAGGATGCACTGATAAAAAGCTGGTCTTTGTAAAATTTTATTCTAAGCTTCAAATTTCACCTTAAAATAATATCAGCAAGTAAAAACTTCTTCATAGTTTCACTTCAAAAAATGCAAAGCAGGTCAGACAATAAAAGATGCCCTTTGAAGCCAGACATGATAGCACATGCCTAGAATCTCAGCACTTGAGATGCTGAGGCAGGGAGACTATCATAAGTTAGAGGTCAACCTGGGCTACATAGTGACTTCAAGGCCAGCATGAATAATACAATGAGATTTATCTCAAAAAAAAAATGTGGTGTTCCACAGATTCATGGTTTAATAGTCTCAACAGATACAGAATCCAGAATGATGGAACAAGAAAAGATCTAGTGAGGGATTAAGAGAAATTGAAGCATGAGCTCTGCACGAGCTAATCCTTTTTTCTGACTTTTTAAGCTTAACATTCAAGGTACATGTCAGTACTGCCTGATAGAACTTTTATAATGGAAATGTATCATGTATGAACTGTGTTCTACACATATAGCAACCACTAGCCACCTGTGGCTATTAAACACTTGAAATGTGACAATTGGGACTAAGAAAGTGAATTTTAATATAAATTTTAATTTATAGTTAGCTCTGTTACAATGTGACATAAATGTTTCTAAAATCTCAACACACACACACACAAAGACACACACATATACACACACACACACACACACACACACTACTCAGAGTATTACTGTAATGACAGCTCTTTACCCTAGATTTTATGGTAGAAATAAGTACCTAAAAGGTTGCAACTTGGAGTTACTGTGAAGTGATAAAAGTAAGTCAGAACATTCCAACACAGAGGTGAATGAGAATATCATTGAAATATCCATCAGTATATTTCAGAATATCCTGAGGTATATCAGAATATCAACTAAGGCAACTGAGGGAGACCAGGGGTCTTTGTGATGTGTGCATTTTAAGTGTTCCTACATAGTCAAAATCTACTAAGTGTTTTAATTCTCTCATTTAGGGTCAAGTTACTCCCAGGCAAACTTGAAATTTGTTTTATGCTAAAACTGTGCACTAATATGTCAGTGCTTAGGAACAAATTTCAGTTTTCCAAACAAGGACTGTGTCAGAATTGACTATATTTACATTTGAAGAGCTACATGTGGCTAGTGGCTGCCATGTTAGAAAGTGAGGCTACATATAAAACAGCAAGAGCACTGCTACTTATACACATAGCTTTAAGAATGACTGAACAGCTTTTGCTTCTCCAACATGGGCGTGCCACAGAAGGACGTTACTGTCAAGTCTGATATACCTGACACCCTTTCACTGGGGAAATATGCAGATTATGTTGCATGCTATGTCTCAAAGAAAGACGATTATGAATACTGCATGTCTGAGTAGTTGAGAATAAGTAGCATATATTGGGGTATGATAGTAAGGTATCTCATGGGACAACTTGACCACATGACTAGAGAAGAAATTCTAACATTTATTAAGTTGTACCAACACGAGTGTGGTGGAATAAGCATTAACATTGGGCATGATCCTCATATGGATTTTTACTCTGTATGACACAGCATTAATATTATTGACATAAAGTTACAGAATATGTTCAAAATCTACGAAAAGATGATGGTTACTCTGCTGGAGATATTTGGGGTCCCACTAAGCAGCTGGTCTAACTGGAGTTAAAGGCCCAGCATGCTCTGTGGTAGTAGTAGCAGCATACAGGAGCACTGGAAGAAAGGAGGCCAATGTAAAATATACAGGCTGACACAGTGCAAGCCAGAGAGAACAACTGCTTCGTGAGATGTTAAAATCTTTTGTAAAACAGGAGAAATTGATACAAGATTCTCTTTTTGTACAATGGCTACTTTGGTTCTTTAGGGGGAGCTTGATGCTATCAATGTGGAAATGGAAATTGAATTTGTCTTATACTGTATGAACTTTGATGGTTGATTTGGTTGTAGACAAGGTTATGAATCTCATGCTAGACAGATCTATTGTTGCACAGGACTCTTGATAGTGCTAGTCATTATTTCAAGTACATTCTACTTTACTTGGCTGGTGGCTTTGTAACAGTTACCCTTAGGTGGTCTCAACAGAAGATGAGAGAAGTTGCCCGGTGTGTGATATTCCTTGTTGGTTTTTGGCAACCATAATGATAATTGGAAGGCTTCATTGGATTTATAAAGAGAAACTGTAGTTTTATTTTAGGATGTCAAGATGAAGAAACTGGGGATTTTTCAGACAGGACCATTTTCATACACTATTTAGCATTGTCGATTGTTACTTCTAGGAAAAGATCAAATTAAATTTGCTAGTCCTGTTTTTTACGTACCTGAAGAAGTGCTTCAGAAAATGAATTTTCACCCTGAACTAGTGAGCTAGATTTGTTGATTGATAGATATAAGACTGTATAGTAATTTTTGCCATCTCAACATTTCTGTATTTGAAGTGCTTATTGAACATAAAAATGATTACTGTTAATATCTTATATATTGTATTAAATTATTTCTAATAAATTTTATAACTATAACTATTGTAAAATAAAGAGCTCCACTGTATTTTCAGCTTTACATTTTCTGAAGTTCTGTTTTGAGTAGGGTTTCTTTGTATGTACCTGTATCTGACATCGACTTAGTAATTTTAAGAACTTCAAAAAAAAAAAGAATGAACAATAATGTAAGACAAGTATGGTAGCAAGACTAGTATGCAAGTCCACACTGTAGGCAGGAGGGCCACAAGCTCTAGCCAAGCTTTTGTAATTTAGCAACTTAAGCAAGACCTTCTCTCAATATTAAAAAAAAAAATAAAGATCTAGGGATATAGCTATATGTGAAGCTTAGGTTTAGTTTCCAGTACCATGAAAATTTTTTTAAAAAAATATGAAAACTAGGTAAGAAAGAAAATCAGCATTTGGAGCTGAGTCTATAGTTGAGAAGTCATAACTGGTCTAAAATTCAAATCACTAGAGTCACTGGCATAGCGACTATGGACCTATTGGAGCACCTGGGTAAAGCTGTCTAATCAGGTTTTGCATGTGTTACACTAACTTGCTGCTAGATGGAAGGGATGAAATCCCTTAAGCTGGGCACATACCTTGATGTTTTTCTTCATAGCTTAGGACCCAGACTTGGACCACAATACTGCCATATCTTGAGAAAGAAAATTCAGGCTCTTCATAAATTATCTAAATATTCACTGAACACCTACTATGTATAAACACTTCCTGCCATTACTTCCTCTGCTATTTTACTTAACATTCAGAAGACTCAAGTCTCATGCCCCTAGGAAGATAAGAGTTTGGGGGGGAAAAAGCCTATTTTAGTGCTGTCTATTTAACAAAGCAGAAGAGATGGGCAAACCTAATATAAGAAAAATCCAGATTTATCAGGTGGTAATTAATCACATTACAAACAGCATCACTGTTGGGTTCCTTTGAATAGCTCACTTCCCTGATGCTTTTAAAATATAACTTGATTTAGAAAATACATTTGTTGCATAAATGATGTATATTTGTGTTTGTACACTGTGAGGGGACTATTCATTTCTAAACTACCTAATATCATTTCTGAACTATCTAATATCATCTCTGCTTTCCAGCATAGCTACAATGGATCTTTTTAGACTCATGGTATACTATAATATCTCCTTTCTGACAAAACCACATTCAAATAGGAGAACATTTGCTGTGACCCCAAGGCATTTCCATCAACATCCCTCAGATCGCATCAAATACAAACTGTGTATCCCACCTCAGTTTCCCCTGGAATATTTTCAGTACCACATTACAGAATTTCAGTAGATCCAAGCATTCAAACTTGTTAAAGTGTAGACCTCAGCCTGGGTCTTACTTTGCCTGCCAGGAACCACTTAGTGGCCCAAAATGATTTTTTTTTCTGATGTTTTTATCTTCTTAGATATTTTTTGACTATCACAAGGGTAAAATGTCCCTGACATCCTGTTCTCACAAAGGGCTGTGTGTGACTAATATGCTGGTTTTTACCCTGCTTTGAAGAAGAGATCTACGCTGGAGGGGAAGCATCTCAGGCTGGGTATTAGAACTCTTCTGTCAATGCTTACCAACCAAAGACACACACTGAAATTCTTCTGCATGACAAATGAGCATACAGCAGTTAGGAAAAAGAGGCACAACTTGCAAACACCTTAATTTACTAATACATCCTTAGGGAACCTCAGCACCCAGCATAGTGTTGGCAAAGAATAAACATTCAGTAAATCACGCTTCTTGAAGTGTGGGGCAGTGGCCCACAGTGTAATCCCACCACTAAAGAGGCTGAAGTAGAAGATTATCTGCAAGTTTGGGTCTAGCCTGGGGTACAAAGTGAGTTCAAGGCCAGTCCAAAATACATAGTACAACCTTGTTTTGAAAACAAAATCAGGCTTCAAAACATACAACTGAATTTGTACATCCAAGGCACAGTTGTAGGCTCTCAAAGAGTTGAAAATATAGTTTTTGCCCTCTAGAAAAGAGCTCGACTCTTGCTGTGTGTATGTGTGTGTGTGTGTGTGTGTGTGTGCATGTGTGTGTGTGTGTGTGTGTGTGTGTGTTTAGGGAAGGGTCTACAAGGTGTTCAGGGTCTCTCTACTAGATCAGACTCACAGTGATTCGCCTGTCTACAGCCTCCCAAGAGCTGGGATTACAGGCATGTGCCACCACACCCAGTCTCAATTGCCATCTCAGGGTGCCCCAGGGGCAGGTCACCACGGCAGGCCCAGTGTATTTCAATCCGCTGAGCTATTTGGCCAACCCTAGCTCAAATCTCTTGATACAATTCTATAGCTAATCTCTTTCCCAATTCTGCCATTCTATCCAACAATCAATCAATAAACCAATATTTAGTGTTTACTGTGTGCAAGGCATTGTGTCACACTAAATGCTATAAGGATTACAAGGGCACAATCTAAATCAGAAGATCAAAAGCTTACACAGGAAAGGTGTCAGTAACACAATATGCTTGATCTAGGACAGGTAGGCCTCACACTAGGTCTTAAAGGACAATAACGAAGAGAATTAAGTATTGAAAGGAGAGCAGGTAAACTGGTCTGGCTGGACAAGCAATTCATTCTAGGGAGTAGAAGCAATGAAGGTGAAAAGTTAAGTCAAAGTGAGATTTTGAGGAACTCTGATGCTTGAATGAAATATAGACCTTACAATGGCAACAGTGGGTTAATGAAGCCTTTATGTTGAGAAAGATGAAATAAGAGAGTCAGTAAAAAGCAAGCACATGTCAAGACATGCTGTGTTTGGAATGATTGCCAATATCCAAATGGAAGCATGTAACCACTAAGTATAGATACAATGCAACAAGTCAGAAGAAAACTTAGGGAAACCTGTTTCAAATTTTGGAGGGACAGGAGGAGATAGGGAAGGATCTAAATGACGCAGTACAAAGGCCCTGAGTTCAGTCTCCAGTACTACAAGGAAAGGATTGATAAGTTCTGTGTTCCAGGATTTTGGTGAGAACTAAATGAGTTCACATATCTACATAAAGTATGCAGGACTATGCTTAACACAAGAGCTATTCAACATGCATCACTGTCCTTTTGGCTATGATTCAAAGCATGTGACTTGGTTTCTTCATGTATCAATGTCTCCAACATACAAAAGTAGCAAGGCAAGTGTTAGGAGGATCAGTACAAGTATGAGAGAAATTTACCAACAACAGAAAATTGCCAAACTTTCCTGGCCCTCTGTACGGATGCCTACTGAAATACAGTGAGGTTATGGCCTACTCTAACCACATGTTAAAACTGTTGCCTGTGTGTAACCAACTAGGTGTAGTGGTGCATGCTTATAAATAGCTATTTGGGAGGTTGAGGGAGGAAGATCACTAGACCCCATGAGTTTCAGACCAACCCAGGCAACATAGTGAGGCTCTCATCTCAATTTTTAGACATCATGTGAGGGTTGAGCAAGTTGCTCAGTTGCAGAGCACTCCCCTAGCATGTTTAAATCTCTGAGATTAATCCCCAGTACTGCAAAAAAAAAGTATGACCTCCAGTTATCACTTTCTCAAGATGAGAGAAATGCATGTATTTGACGTAAATAGCAGAAACCAAAGAGAATAAATGAGTGAAGAGACAGGAGACAAAGAATATATACCGACCTGGTGGAGGTGAGACCAGTGGCCTTGAAGGTCAGAGAAGGGTACACAGAGTGGTACTAGTTCAGAAAAGTGTTGCTGTCCTTATCGGTGGCAGGGAAGTAGGAAAGATGAGGAAGCTGCAGGCCCACTTCAAGGTTGGCAGAGGAGGGACAGGAAACTAAAAAAATTCAAGAGAATTCTCCATACTCATCTTAGCCCTCGGTCCTTTCCCCAGTAACTGCCACTGGAATTGTGGTTCCCTGTTCCCCACCCAGCAAGAGAGTCTTTGTCCATCTAGGTTTCTTCCTTCAAATGCCAAATGTGATCTGAAATAGAACCCTAGTATTTCGGTGTACCAGCCAGCTGTCACTCTTGGTTAAAAACCTTTAACCATATTTAGTAATGCCTGTGATTAAATATGTCTTTCAAGGAAGGATAGTAAATCAGTCAAGGTGAGTTTCATTTCTTTGTTTCTTACTGTTAGAGGGAGTGTTTGTTCACAGAAAAGGATATTTTCTTTTTATATCTTATCCTGTTTTAAATAAATACTTCATTTTTTTGTTTATGTGGTTGGGATTTTTAACTACATAAAAAAGAATGAACAGGGTTGCAGAGTCCAGAGTATTCAGATAGAAAGATAAATTAACTCTTTCTATAGGAAAGGTCTGATATATGCCGGGCCAAAGATTTCCTTGGGACAAAGTATTCATCTGATGATGAAGGGCCTCCTTGAACCTGCAGACCACCTTGTCTTGTCACTAGTTAACACTGAGGAGGTTCCCTTGAGGTTCAGGCCACCCAAAGAAATACAGAACTGCAGACATCTTTATTCACAGGTGGTGCTCAGCTGCATGTATTCACATGGCAGTCCTCAGGCACAAATCCTTCCCATCATCCCAGCTATATATGTGGGTCTATTCATCAGCTACAAGCTTGCTTTAAAGAGTTATACATATAGACCAACAAGGTACACCTTTGCTGAAATCTTGATGACATGGACTTAATATCCACTAGAAATTACACTCCCCACAAGATGAACCAAAATGTAGCCATCTTAGGCTTCATTTTTCTTTACATTCTCTTATTCAGTTGGCCTAACTGCAGACAAGGGCCTTTGCTAAAACAGCTAGATCTTTCATGCCCCTATTTAAACAAGAGTCTGACCATGTGAACCTGCGAGAATGGTTAACAAAGATGTGAAGAAAGGCTACTACTGAACATAGACCAGCTTCTGGGCCAGGAGACGCCTGAAAGTGGTGGAAGGGAGCAAAGGAGTTAAAGCACAAGCAAATGAAGGACAGAATGCAACCTTGTGCAGCCACCATCCATCTGTCTTTGTCCCACATACCACCTCAACTCTTCCTCTCATGTGCAGTTTGGTGCAGTGAGAAGTTTTCAACACAGCAAGGCTTATATAGGGATTTGGGGGTTACTTATCCCCTTGCCTTCTTCTTTTATAACCAAATTTGTCACATAAACCTGGGTTTCAACATCAAAAGACCAACAGATGGCCTGGCTGGCTGCCATGGAGTGGGGAAGAGTGGTGTCTTAGTTATTTTCTCATTGCTGAGACAGAATACCCAACACCCACAAGATAAGGGAGGAAAGGTTTATTTTGGCTCACAGTTTGCAGAGGTTTTAGTCTATAATTGGCTGGTTCCAAAGCAGGCTGACTAGCAGACAGGCATCACAATGGAGAAACAGTTCATGGAGGGCAGAAAGTAGTAAAGTAACAAAGCAGCAAAGAAGCAACTAACCGTAAGATCTTTCTGTCCCTTAGAGTTTTTCCAGGCAACCCACCCTCAGAGTAGGTAGCATTCACACCCTTAATCTTACCATTGCTCTGTCAATCAATTTCAGTGTTACATACTCTAGATCTAGCTACCTGTGAAAAGCCCCACCTATGACTACATGAGGCTTTGAGGGTGACATCTAGACAGTGATCTTCAGTGAACCTGAACTCCCGAAGAGGCAGAGCTCCCTGGAGCCATAACTGCCAGAAAGGCTTCCATGAAGCGAAATGGAGGGAGGAGAAGAGAAAAGGACAGAGAAGGCTTTCCTTTTTCCTGCTCATTTTTCTTTTTTGGTTTATTATTGTTTTGAGGCTTTTTTTGTTTGGGGTTTTGTTTTATTTTTCAGTACTTGAAATTAAACTGAGGGCCTTTGCACCAGTCTATATCCATAGTTCTTGTAGTTTGCTTGTTTGTTTGTTTGTTTGTTTGTTTCAGACAAGGTCTTACTAAGCAACTAAATTGCCCATATTGATGAACATGGGATTATCCTTTTCAGCCTCACAGAGCTGGGGTTATAGACATGTACCACTATGTCTGGCTGCTGTAATCATTTTTGCACATTGGTAGGTCTGGATAAGTCTTTTCAAGTAAATTCACACTATCATGTGTTCATGTGTTGCAGTTTAATTCTTTCAAAAGTGCCAGGTTTTGGTTGTTGTTATTTTTCTGCCTTTTTGAGACAGAGTTTCACTATGCAGTTCAAGCTTGAGCACATTTTGTAGCCTAGGCTGGCCTCCAAGTCACAGTGATCTTCCCCGCTCAGCTTCTCAAGTGCTGGGATGACAGGCATGTACCATCATGCCTACTTTGGTTTTCTTTTTTAATTCTTTAAAAGTTTTATTGGAACATATTTGCAGTGCATAATGATGACACTAATTGTGGAGAGAGGGTATGTACACATGGTGCATCTTGATTTTTTAACTTCCTCCCAAAATGCTTTTCTATGGTAAATTAAAGACAACACAATTAGAAGGGGTTTGGATAGGGAGATGGGGATAGGTGATATTTGGAAATCCCATTGTAATGCACACTGCAAAATGAACTTTAAAATTAATGTTTTTTTTTTCTTTTGGAGATAAATGGATTCTCAAAACTTTCTCAAACCTAGTGTTGACAGACAGAATCGAAACCAGCAGTTTCTTATTTTGTCCTGAGCAATGAATTGAAAATGGATGAATGGGAAAGTTTATCATTTATTTTAGGGCAGAAACAAGAAAAAGGAAAAGAAACAAAAGCACAAAGCAGTGTTGAGGGAGAAAAAGCTACTCTGAAGGAAGAAGAGAAGGTACATTCTGCAAGCAGAACAGGCCATTGTAAGAACAAGAGGACAACTGTGGCCACAAAGTCAGTTGCTGCCATCATTTTACATCTTTGTTGATGGTTGGTTTATGTATTCCAACTTGACCTTGTGCTAGAACATTGATAGAAATTCATCATGTCCTCATATCAGAAGATTGGTACCAGGTGCAGGGCTTAGATGGGTCCCAAGTTAGGTGTACACACTGCAGTTCTGTGACTATGGTCAATGTGTCTCCTCAGTTGGCAGATTATGCCCAACTGCTCCAGTAACATGTCATGGCTTAGCCTACCATGACACTAGGGAATAAATGGTTACCTCCCAGTCTGAGAAAAATGAACAGAATATGCAGATACCGATACTATGTAAGTCAAGTCGAGTTTCATTTCTTTAGACAAGAGAGGGAGAAGTCTGTGTCCTGGAAGAGATTAAACAAGCCTAAATTTGCCTATTGTTTCATCTTATTCCTTACCTGTACTGTTCCTTGCTGCAAAAGCCTAACACACCTGCACATCATGAGATAATAGGTTGAGGCAAATAGGCTCCTTCAATCTCTTTGGAGCTAGCTTTAAATAAATACTGTTTTTTGGGCTGGGCAATATAAGGTGTAGGGGATGTGGCTCCCTTCACAAAAACTCCAGCCACAGCTCCAGCAATAAGGAGGGCATGATCTCTCACAAATTGGGGAAGAAATGCACTGCAGTAGTTCATTTTCTTTAAGTAAGAAATCCAAATATATTTTCACTAATTTCATAACCTTTCCTAGTTCAAAAAATTTCTCATGTCAGGTAACAGAGAGGTAGACATCATGAAGAGAGTAGAGAAGAAAGAATGAAGAAGTGCTACATACAGATGCAGGTAGAAAAGGGCCAGGCTGGCTAGGAGCTGGAAATCACTCATACTGTGACATCTGAGACAACAAAAACATCATCTTTGAAGCCAAATTTAATTAAAATAGGTGGCACATAGGAAGCTATGACAGTGATGATGGATGGTTAATGTTATGAGTTTCTGGGGTACTGGGAACTCCTTCTAGAAGGGTTTTCTAGGTTCTTCTTGCCCTGAACAGAGAATTAGACAAAACAAGCACAAAAAGTAGTGAGGTTTCACATTTATTCTAGGTAGGAAAAGAAACATGGTCTGCAGAGTGAATGTAGGTCAATTAAAGGAAGAAAAACAAGTATACCCTTCAGGGTGAGAGTGGACCATTGTGAAAGAGCCAAGAGCAATAATGGCACGGTCTTTGATATCCCCACCTTCAGGTCGATCTGGACTGTCCAATCAAAAACTTATTTACTTTTTTGCGAGAGGAATTGAACATAGCATTCTCTGATTGGTGCCAAGTACAGGGTTTGGGTGCATATCTTGGATCTCCCACTTTGCTCACTCCTATTCCCCTGCCTGATTAGGACTCAGAAAAGTATTTGCAGTGAGCATATTACAGTATAATGATAAATGTTATAGATTCCCCAAACTGAAGAACAGAATAAATCTTTTCTGTTCCTTTTTACCATAATAAGTGCTCTATAATTGAGCTAGCAAGTAGCTAAAGAAGAATCCTGCGAGTCTGAACTTCAGTGGCTGGTACCACTATTCTTATTACAAGTCAACCATATTCTCGGCCATAGAGTATTTCAGGCAAGCAGTACTTTTTAGAAAATCATGACAATGTAAACCTTGTTTCTTGGATCTCACACAAGGTTATCAAATCCTAAGCCATCAAGGAACATTTTTTTTTCTTTCAAATATTGGGTAAGAAATTAGTGCTGGGGTAAAGCTCATCAAACAAGTGGACACATGCTCAAAACAGACTCCAAGATGTCTCTGAAGCAACTGAGCACTGTATATGTAGAAACAATTAGACAGTGTGATTTTCAATTCTTCGTTTGTATCTGGCACAAAACCAAGTAGGTCTTTGACAGGACAATTCAAATTTGGCAACAGAACCCAAGTGAATCTTTGTTAGGGCAAACATCCCAAGGTGTTACTCAAGAATTCCAGATCCAAAAAGACTCCTTCTCCTTATCTTCCTGGTTACCCTGTGTCCATTCACCACTGGCTCTCAAGTGGAAGAACTTTCTTCTTTTCTACCTTCAGTAAACATACATCCCCATTAACTTTTCTGTGTATCTTGTCCAATTCTTTCTTCAGGAAATAATTTCCCTAGGACCCCCACTTCAGTAACACTACAGAACTCAGATATGTTACATCAGTGCCAATTACTAGGCTGCTGATGGTCCCATGGGTCCAGATTATTGTATATCACTAACAAAGAATTTGAAAAGTCACACAAATACAAAAGAACAAGCAAGCAAAGTTTTTGAGGTGATAGTGATAAAGAAGCAAATATAACTCCCATTCTACTAGATGTCAGATGTACCAAATTTGGATACCCACAAATGCACGAGTAAATTACAAAGGACAAAGGAAGTTAAGATTAGGAAAGGTGGATTGTGGAATATGAATGTCTCCTGACTGACAAGAGAGGTCCTGAGTGAGTTGCCACTGAGGCCCTTTGTCAGGGATAATTTGCATAAGAAAGTTACAATGTGGGTGCAATATGAGTTAAACTATAATCAACCAATAATATAAGTACAGCCACTTAACGAATATTGATCCAGTAGAGAAGCAAGGCATGTAGCAAGGGTATAAGGCTGATATCATTAATCTTCACTTTCCTATGACATCTAAAACAGGAACAATTTGGAAAAGGGTGAGTCTATTCCTGTCACCCACCTGTTGTGTCTGATGCATATCTGAAATTAATGGATTGGGGTGGTATCAGTTACAATATAATCTGAAGCTTCCATTTATCCCTTAGCGAAGTATGCAAGTCTAGCATACTTTGTAACTTTGTCTTGAGACCTTGCCTTCTGCAGCTGCACCCCCAGCCACAATCCTGATGTCTTTATTTTTCATTGATTTCCTTGAACTCAGTCCCTCTCTGACTATATAGTAATTTCTATCTAACTTACTACCTATAATAATAGTATGCTCAAAGAGGAGTAGGCTTGCAAAAGAAAGGGAATTGATGTTAGTATGAGCCCAGAGAGTGCCTTTTATTTCTGATCAAGTCCAAGTTCCTTCAGAGGGATGTCCTTGACATGCTTGATAGTTCATGCTAAGTTATGTCCTCTTTCTTAATTATACATATCCTTTCCCATAATTCACTCTTTTAATTGAATAAACAAGATCCCATTCACGTGAATGGCTAGATAGTGAGTTTATCTGATGCCAAAGTTTACTCTCAGACACTGGGGTATCTCTGCACATGAGCCTGAATTGTGGATTTCCTCAAGAACTTTCTCATGTACTACTTCTCATACTGTGGCTATTGTTCAGTGATGAGAGCCATGGAAGTTAGAAAATTTGTCAAATGTGTGTAAGTGGGACTAGGCCTTAGCACATAAAGCAGACCAGCTACCTCAGTCCTGAGATAAGCATCCTCACTGGTTAAGGTCAGATATTAGGCATTAGGCAACCTTGTGTCATATGTTACAAACTTTGCAAAAGTATAACTAAATGTCCATATTACTGCTGGGGTAGTCATCTCACCAACCAAGCAGACAAGTCACCATCTAACCCAGCTC
Source organism: Capromys pilorides (assembly GCA_004027915.1). Lineage (NCBI taxonomy): Eukaryota > Metazoa > Chordata > Mammalia > Rodentia > Capromyidae > Capromys > Capromys pilorides. The sequence continues at coordinate 21,616 of PVKN010003399.1, read as the reverse complement.
TTGCCTTCTTGTTCCTCCTTTCCTATTCTTGCCACCATTTTTCCCCAGGGAAAAATGGATCACACTGAGTCCAACAGATCCCTAAAGTTTGGGAGTAGAAACATGAGTCCATTGAGAGGACCAGAACCATTAAATATTAATGGGGAAATTATTCATTATCCATTCTTGATACAAAAGCCTGTCCTGGCTATGCTAACTACTGTTCTGGAAAGAGGCCAGATAATATCACCTAGTGAATGCAGCAGCTCTCAGACCACATCCACTGATTCCTCTAATTTCTAGAGGGATCATTAACTTAATCAAAAGAGCATTGAAAGATGAACATGAATTTGTACTGTAAAAATTGCTGCTTTCACAGAATATTGTTTAGAGCAAGGTTAAATGACATGTAACAATAATTATGCTTTACAGTAACTGTGCTTAAATAGGAAACACTTCATAGCCAACATTTCACTTTATTCCAAGCATAGCACATCTATTATTAAAGCGATGAATCAGCCATAGTGAGTAGAGCAACAAATTAAAAAAGACTCACTACCTCAAGTAATAGCAAACTGGGTCAGCCAAATTCTACTAGGCCAAGGTTCAAAGGCCATATATGCCACATATAATCTATGGCACTTAAGCACATTACTTAGCTGTTCCATGGCTGTTTCCTCATGTAAAACAACAACCTCAATAACTAAACCTATTTTATATGGTTGAATGAAGATTGAGCTAATGTATGCCAAATTCTTAAAACCAAGTAAGCACACAATAAATGTTATCTATTATCACTCAATAATCTAGAAATTTGAGATTTAGCTCAGTGGTGGAGCCTACTTGCATAAAGCCCTGGGGTCCATTCCTAGTACTTCAAAAACAAGAATAATTTTGTATACTGTGAAAGCATATGCATATTTACACGCACACATATATCTTCTGTTTTAGAAAAGAAATCTTGCTGGATACAGTGGTACAGTGGTACTCCAGGAGTTTGGAGTCTCGGGAAGGGGAATTGTTGAGTTCTGTGGTGAGTCTGGGCTACATAGTGAATTCAAGTCCAGCCAAAGTACATAGCAAGACCCTGTCTCAAAAAACCAAGGGAGGAAAAAAGAGATTTTTTTTTTTTTTACTTCCCATTTGAAAGATTCAAGCAGATGCACTTGACTCAAATTGTGACAATTATCATAATTGCTTTAACGGTTCTTCAGCAAAATTTGAACTCAAAATCACTGCTTTAGTTTTCTAGGTCATTACATACTATCAGGTGAGAGCAAGCCAGAGAATGCACCATTGATTCTCTTTTTCCTCTCTCTTCTGCTAGTTCCCTTTTGTGATTTTGAGCTCCTTTTCTTTCTTTGGCTTCTCTTCTCCTTCTCATGCCCTTCTGCTACTTTATCATTTTGCCCCTGAATATTCTCTATTGTAGCACCCACAAAGCTAGGTGCCTGAAGGCACTCAATAAATGTGGTATTTCATTAACCAAATTTCATCTTATCTACAGCAAGGGGAAGGGTATTTCCTTCTTCCTTTGCACCCATTCCAAGAATCCTAGCAAACTCATTTAAAGGAGATCTGCCATTTGAGGAGGCAGAAGCTTGAGGAGTAAAGAGATGAAAGAAGCCATAATATAATTATTCAGCCATTAACTCCTTTAAATTTGTTTAATCTGATAAAGTATATCTTTCTGAAAAAGAGAAATTATATTTATGAGTAGGGAAAGAAATACTATATCCCATATTATAAAAAGATTATACTCTTCAACCAGAAGAGTGACTGAACATAAAGTCAATAAGTGGGCCTACCATAAATGATAAAAATTTAAATAAGAGCTGGAGATTGTCTCAGGACAGCAGCACCAGCAGGAATAGTGAAGGAGGTGCCAGTGGGGAAACTGTAAACCTATGTCTTTTGTGTGCTCCATCATCCTGGGTCATCAGTGCCAATGTGAAGAGACTAAGCCCATGTCATGTACCCTCACCATTGTCCATGAATTTTGTTTCTTATGGGAAAGGCAAAGGTGATGCCAGTGGGAAGAGGGTAAGCCTGCACCCTGTATGTCCTCCATTCCCCTGGATCAGCAATGGAAGCAAGAAGAGAGTAAGCTAGTACCATGTACCTTCTTCATTGCCCCAGGAGGACACTAAGGGTACTGGGGGAAATAATATAAGTCTACACAATGTGCCTCCTCACTTGTATCAAGGAAAGTAGTGTCAATGAGAGGAATACAAATCCATGCCCTAGGTACTTCCTCCATTTTCCTGGGATAGCAATGCCAGCAAGAAAAGTGTCAATTCACCCTTCTTCCTCCCTCCATTACCCTGAGACTGTGCTGTAAGAAAGAGGAGACATCTGGAGGAACAGATACCTCCTAGGAAAGCCTCAACATCAGTGATTAAGGCTATCCAATATTAGAAAGTTAAAAGGACCAACATATGAAATAAACTACACAGAAATACAAAATAAAGTAGAAAATATAAAATGAAAAGACAAAGAAGCAAAATACCATCCCAAATGTCCAGCCCACCCAGAACAAGTCCAGAACACAGAGATGAAGGAAGCTAGAAGCCAACAAATGCAACTATCTGAAATAATAGCAGCATAAGTGAAAAGAAAAAAAAAACAAATGGAAGATACAATAGAAAAATAATCTCTAAGGTGCAAAAAGAAATGACTACCAGAATAAAATACATTAAAGCAAACACAGATAAACAAATACATGAGCGCAGGAAAATGATGGAAATCATAAATGAAAAATATAGACAAGAAACAGCATCAGTGAAGCAGATCCAAACAGAAACGAAGATTAGAAATGCCATTAAAAGTATATGCAGCAGATTGAATGAAGGGAAGGACAGAATATATCAGATCTAGAGCACAGGAATACAACTACAGGCCAAGAAAAGACAGATATCTCATAAGAGACCATGAAAAATCAATTCAACAGCTAGAAGATGAAGCAAAGAAGAGCAATATAAGACTGATTGGAATCAGTGAGAAAGCTGGAGATAGCACAAAAACCATTAAAAGCCTCTTCACAGAAATAATGACAGAAAACTTCACAAACATGGATAAAGAATTTGAAATTCAAGTAAATGAAGCATACAGAACTCCAAATATCCATGACCAAAATAAATCAAGACTGAAGAGCTGGGGAGATAGCTCAGTAGAATAAGCACTTGCCTGGCAAGTGCAAGAGCCTGAGCTCAATCCCCAGTTCTGAAAAAAAAAAAAAAAAAAAACTGGAAATATGCCCATTGTTTGCAGTGGTTGCTTATGGATAGTGAGGTTGGAAGTGATTCATTTGTTAACTGACTTCTTTTTCATGTCTATACTTTTCAGTTTTTCTATAATGGACATGCATTACGTTGATAACAAGAACAAAAGTGAATTATAAACTGTTGCTGAAGACCCATAATTTAGACTCTGAAGATGAGAACTGGATTTCATCAGTTCATGTGGAAATTATATGACTCCAAGGAACTAACACTGAGCAGAATTTTACAGAGGTTGACTTAAAGCCAAATATCACTGAAAAATATTTCTAAAGACAAAAATAATGTTTTTACCCATAGTCATATTTACCAGCTATTAATGTACCTGAAAAACCAAACTAGAAGTCCAAAGGTCAGTTGTCATTTGATCAAGTGAGCTGAATGATTTTGAAATAGTTCTTTGGCTATATTATCTATAACATAGTTACCAAAGCAGTATTCCTGGATCATTTGATGAGTGCCGCATAAACATGGACTCTCCAATGTCTTTTTCTCCACCATCACTAGCTAGTGTCCTGAATTTTCTGTCACTACAATATTACCTGCCTCATACCCTCATTGTATGCCACAGTTTCCAAGGTAACAGCTCATCTTGCATGAATTACATTCTAGGTTTGTAGGTCCCAGGTAAAATAGTCTGAAGCATCTTAATCTCATCTTCAGTATATCTACAAATTATATTTATCAGAAGTCACTTCTGGGAAGAGCCACACATGCCCAGTTTCATTCACTGTGAATCTTATCTTTTTAAAATTTTCAGTTCAGAAGTCTATCATTTCTAGATATACATGCTTAATTTTCTTCTAAATTATATTTGTTAGATTTGGAGATCGACATTACTCTAAGGACCTTTCAGTTTGCGATAAACACCAATAATTTTTTATGATAGCACTTTATAAGGATGGCATTGCCACTTACAAAAATAGGGAAGTAAGAGGAGTCTTCTGGGAGAAAGAGGAGATAATAAAACATAGAATGAATTCCAGTAGGCACATAAGGAAAGAGTTAACATAATAGGTAAGCTATTATGTTGTATGGGGGAGGAAATACCCTGGAAACTGTCACCAAACTATCTAACTACCTTTATACTTGTTTCTAGGGCAACATAGATATTTATTACCTTGTATTTACATGGCTGGTGCTAATGGTCATTTTCTCACTTAAATGGTCCCAACTCGCTGCTTTTTAAATACAGTGTTGGAATTTGTAACTTAATGTTATTAGCATTCCAGCACTTGTGGATCATCTCTCGTAGATACATGCAAAGAAATAAAGTAAGGTTATTAATGCCATGCCCTGCTCCACACTTGAACACTTATCTGAATGTGGGCATGCACTTTATGCTGGGACGTAGACTTCTCCTGAGGCAGTGAACCATTGTTATGTCAAATGTTATAGTAGATATAAATTGCTTTTCAGGTGCCTCTTCAGCTTTATGTTCCATGATTTTGGGAAGAAACTGGCTAGAAAAAAACCTTTCTGTTCCATTTCCATTGAAATATTAAGATCTTTCTTTTAGTAGTGCATGTCTGTAATACCCAGACTCCAGAAGATCTCTATTCTGAGGGCATCCTGGGCTACATAGAAAGTTCCAGAACAGCTTAGACTATACAACATAATCCCTTCTCACAAAAACCCCAAGAAAAGAGAAGGGGGAAGAGGGAAGGAGGGAGGGAGGGAAGGAGGGAGGGAGGAAGGAAGGAAGGAAGGAAGGAAGGAAGGAAGAAAGAAAGAAAGAAAGAAAGAAAGAAAGAAAGAAAGAAAGAAAAAGAGGGAAGAAGCAAAATTTAAAAAGATGTGATATAGATGTGATATTTGGTGTCTAAATTTATAATCAAGGCCTTTTCTAAAGGACTCCACTTTTGTTGGAAATGATAATGATTATCTAGAATAGTCCTTATTATAATAATGAGTATACAACATATACTGAGCCCTCATTTTGTGTCTCACACTATGCCAAGTGCAGTATGTGCATCATTTCATGCAGATGACTATTTTACAGATGCCCGTGCTTCCACTTTTAATCTTTTGAAAGTGAAAGGATAGTGAAGATTGAACCCAAGGCATCAACTCATGTGAGGCAACTGAGGTAGAGACCAGGGTATGGCCAGATGGCTGGGCAAGTGAGCATGACTGTTAATAGTGGACAACCAGGTTACAAGAGCAGAAAAACAATTTCCAAGCTCTGGACCTGGAACCAATCAAACAGTGCTTTCTTCAATTCCTCTGGCATGAGATCAAGCAGGGTTTTGATAGTATGGCCTATATCTGATGTCAGCCCAAGGAATGAGTTATACAAGAGATGATGATCATTACCCTCATGACCACTGCAAACTTTTTTAGTGGCCTACTCTCTGTAGAGCATACTTCTTTTCCAATCTTTAATTAATTAGCTCTCTCTCTCTCTCTCTGAAAAGCATATTTCTGTTCCTAACTTTAATAAATGTAAAACCTTAATAACTTTTGTGTGTATGTTGTCCAATTCTTTGTTCAGAACAAGACCCTAAGAAGAGCCCACAGAGACAGTTACAGAAGCATTCTGCCACTGATGTACATTCTCATCCTCATCCTTTAGTTTGACACAGGGTCCTGCTAAGTTTCCAAGGCTGGGCTCAAACTTGTGATCCTCCTGGCATCTAGGGTTACAGGTCTTTTCCACTGTATTCACTTTAATGTTTTAACTTTTAGAGGGCTGGCCTGACAGCTCAGCATATTAAAGCACCTGCTTAGGCTACTTAGTGGCCTGGGTTCGATCCCCAGCATCCCTTGCAGGCCCTGCCCTGCGGGGTGTGCTGTAACAGCAACTGAGACTGGGCATGGTGGTGTGCACCTGTAATCCCAGCACTTGGGAGGCTGAAAACAGGAGAATCAATATGAGGCTGATCTACATAGTGAAACACTGTAGACCCTGTAGACCCAGTACTAAACACAGAAAGAAAAAATGTTGTAATTTTTAACTTTGAGCTAGTGATTTTCTTAGTTACTTTTTATTCGTTGCTGGGACAAATACTCAATACTTGAAGGAAGGAAAGGTTTATTTAACTTACAGTTACTGGAAGTTTCAGTCCTTACTTGGCTGGCCCAAGGCTTAATGGAACAGGGCAGAGAGCATCCAGTTCACGGCGGCAGAACAGCAGCAATCTTGACAGAGGCAACTGACCAACCAGGGCAGCAGAGAGCAACAGCATGAGTCTGTCTCTCTGTCTCTCTTTATATTACATTCAAGCTCTCTGCCTCAGCCTATCCACCTCAGGCCACTCCCATAATCCCAGCAATACTCAGACCCATAATCTCATTAGTACTAAAACACATAATCCCAGTGGATCATGACTCAAGTCTCAAACTCTAGAAGTCCCCATGCCATAATTGCATGAGGTTTTGGGGAGACAACTAAACAAAAATCATAACATTCCACCCCTGGACCCCCAAAGTCTCATGCACATCCCTTTGTACAAAAGACATTTTAGTCCATCTGGAAGAGTTGCCAAAATCCCAACAGTTTCAGCATTGCTGAAAAGTCCAAGTTCCAATTCTCCTCCAAGATCCAAGACAAACTCTCAGCTGTGAGCCCCTGTACAATAGAAAAGTTAAACATATCCAACATTCAAAGGCATAAGATAAACATTACTATTCTCAAAGTTGCAAACAACAGAGTAATATAAAACAGTGAGACCAACACAAGTCCAAAATCCAGTAGGGAAAACATTAAATTCCATAGTTCCAACTGGATCATCCAAAGCAGTATGCACTGAGTTGTGAGCTTCAAAGGCCTTACATAGCTCCACCCCTACAGCACTCTTGGTAGTAGTTTCCATGGCTTCTCTCTTAGGACAGATTTCCTCCCTCTTTGTAGTTTCCCTTAGCTGATCCATGTTGTTGGCTTTTCCAAACTTCTGAGATTTCCACTGAGTAGGATTCTCATTCTCTGCTTCACACACTGCCCTCTCAGGGGCCCACTGCCTTGCCTCCCAACCCTTCTTCTGAAATCGAGGTGGACGTCTTCTTAACCTAACAACTCTCGCATTCTGAATGCGCCTAAAACCAATGTTGTGTAGATGATGCCAAGGTCTGCTGCAAGTTGGAGCAGTAGCCAGGCTTCCTTCTCTCTTGGTTGTAGGGGTGGAGTGCCTGGATTGATGAACACTCTGACCTTGATTCCAATTTCTCCATGCCAATGCCATTTTGGAACCTGGTTTGGCTGCTGCCGCTATTCTGGTAATTGGGTCTCTGTGGCTTTGTTCTCCAGGCATGCCTTTCTCCTTTGCAATAATGGGGCTACAAAGGGCAGAGAGCTGTCACCTCTTGTGATGCCCTCAGCCCATTATTTTGATTCTCTGGTTCCTTCCCAGCAATGGAAATCCTTTTAGCTGCATCTTTGCAGTCCACAGCTCTCCTGGTGCTTCCTTCCTGGCCGAACTCACAATATTTTAAATCATTCTTCTTGATTCTTTGCTCTCAATTTTCAACATAAATCTGGCTAAAAGTCGCAAATAACAACCATGCCACTGCCCCAATAGTTTGCTGCTTTGAAATATCTCTTGAAAGATTAATCAGTCTGCCATTCTTAATCTCAGTCTCAGGCAAAGTCTCTGGGCATGAGCAAAATTCTGACAGACTTTCAGCCAAGCCATAGCACAAATCATTTGGAGTCCAACAACCAATGCTGTCCTTTTCCCCAGCAGAAACCTGCCCAGCCTGGTCTTTACAGGCAGGCCTCTGTCTGTCTTCTGGTCTAAGCTCTGACCAGAATCTCCCCTGCAGAAGAGCTGAAGCTTTTCCAGCTCTTCGCACGTAGAGCATCTCTCCATATCTTTCCTATCTCTTTCTGTAAGCCATTCCCAAAAACTTGCAATCCACTTGGTCAGGTTAGTCACAGCAACGACCCCACTTCTCTCGTGCCAAATTCTGTCTTAGTTTCTTTTTACTCATTGCTGGGACAAATACCCGACACTCAAAATGAAGAAAGGAAAAGTTTATTTAGCTCACAGTTACTGGAGGTTTCAGTCCATACTCAGCTGGATCGAAGTCAGAAAGGCACAATGCAGAGGCCAGCAATTCATGGCAATGGAACAGCAACAATCACAACAGAAGCAGCTAACCAACCAGGGCAGCAGAGCAACAGCATGAGTCTGTCTCTCTGTCTCTCTTTATATTACATTCAGGTTCTCTGCCTCAGCCTATCCACCTTAGGGTACACTCATAATCCCAGAAGTACTCAGACCTATAAACCCATCTATACTAAAACACATAATCCCAGTGGATCATGAGTCAAGTCTCAAACTCTAGAAGTCCTTGTGCCATTATTGCATGAGGCTTTAGGGGGACAACTAGACATAAACCATAACAGTGACCCTTAAGCATTAGTGTGCATTAGAATTCCCTTGAGGCTTGTTAAAACAAATTGCTGGATACCATTTCTAGAATTTTATTGTGTCAGCCTGAGATCTTGCATTTCTCACAAGTTCACTGCTGAATGTGATGTTGCTGAACTGCGGATCCCATTTGGAAAATCTCTGAAGTCTACTGCCTCCCATCAAGGTCAAAGAGTCTACTGCCATAATTAAGCTAAGAAAGAGCTTATATTCTTGAGGCTCAGTGTTCAGGGATCCCTGGGACATTTCTAATCTGCTTCTGTCTATTCAAGAAAAGCAAACAATTGGCTCAAGATTCTACTCTGAGGAAAGCACAGTGCACATGCTGTGCTCACAGAACACACCATTTCTGTCAGGAGCTGGACATATGCCTGCTTAGGCTCCATTTCTAACTTAGCCCTTATGATACCAAAAGCTGATTCATATACAGCATAATTTTAGTTCTTTTTCAGAAATAACTAAAAGAGTTAAGCTTGAAGAGCAATATTTGCCAAGTACCACCACCTGTCACTTGGAGTTTTGATATAGCCAACAAATTCAGCCTGATCCTGTGGAGGATGTCAATCAACACTATCTTGCAAAGCTGAGGAAAGAACCATTTCCCTTGCAAGCTCTCCTCAGACTTGTTGTTCACACCTACCTTATCAACAACATAGATGACCTTCTAGAGGCAGACAGTGGTACAAGCTGAACATAACACTCACCTTACCATAACCTTGTCTTTTCATTTCAGGGTTCCTACCTTGCTGTACTTTGAATTTTCCTGAGATACAGCCTAAGCCACTGGATTTTTAGGCAACAAAGCAGACCAAAGTTACATTTTAAAATCACTGGGAAAATACAAAAGAAATCAGTGGGAAATCTTAAAAATACCAATGTTGAGAACCCTAACTCAGAAAATTACAACAAAATCTGTATAGGTGGTTTGGATATATACATTGAAAACAAAATTCTGTGTGATGCTAGAGTTAAGAAAAATAGTGGCTTGGGCCAGAGAAATAGCTCAGTGGCACAAGTGCCTCCCTGGAAAGCCCAAGGTCCTGTGCTCAGTCTCCAGGACCAAAACAATAAAAAATAAATAAAAAGTTTTGTCCAAAAAATAGGCTCTGCTGTGTAATAGGATTCATTTTCAAGTAGGATATTTGTGAGAAGATAACCTTGCCCAAATTGCTTAACCTCTCTGAGTCTCAATTTCCCCATTTGTAAGACATGTCACAAAATTAGAACCTAATAGACTTACTTTGTGTATCACAGCATGCCAGGAGGCTCAAACGAGCCAATGTTTTACTTTGGCTTGTGTGGGGTTGCTATTTGTTTTTTTATGTGCTGCAAATAAAATCCAAGAACTCAAACATGCTCAAAGGTGCTCTTTCATCGTGCTACACACCCAGGTGTCACATAGTGATTGCTGTCATTGTACAAGGTCTAGCATAGAATGATATTTTTTGTTTGGTGGAACCAGGGATTGAACTCAGGACCTTGCACTTGCCAGGCAGGCACTTTTGCCCCTGAGCTATCTCCCTGGTCCCTATAGAATGATTTCTTACTCAGTGGTAATTAGTGATAAAATTAAGGTATGCCCTATGCCAGTCAACTTTCTCTTTACTGAGAACAATCCCTGACATGTACAACTCAAAGGAAGTCATGGTTAATGTTGCTCATGTTTTCAGTATTTAATCTATGGGCTCCAAGGCAGATACATCATAGGGGAAGGACATGGCGGACAAACTTTTCAATTCATGGTGTACAGGATGCACAACAGAGTAGCCGGAGAGGAACTCACAAAGGACTAGGTACAACACTCAAGGCCACACCTCCATGACCCACCCTGACACACCTTGGTGCTACATCCAAGATTAACATTCAAATTCCTTCAACCTTCACAGGAGGTAATGTTGCAAAGAGCCGGTGGAAACTGTGCATATTGTACCCATTCTGATATAGATTCCATAGTCTTTCTTTTTATGTATATTATGGCTGGCTCAGCCTGCCCTGAGGGTGGGGCTGGCGCAGCATGTGGTGCCGGGAATTGATCCGTGGTCCCTGCGGTTGACTAAGCTTGCCCAAGCAGGCACTTTAGAAGGCTGAACCATCTCACTGGCCCTCCATAGTCTTACAATCAGAACCAGACAAAAGACTGCAGAAGATCTACTTTGTACACATCACTGCAAACCTTTCTCATGCCAAATGGGGAAAATGATGTTTTTTTGAGTAAGACACTAAGTAAAATCAAACCAGAAACAAAGTAATAGCAGTATTACAGGAGAAAAGTTCATGAAGAACCTTGAGGAAATAGTAAGTCATTTGGGGATCTCAAACTATTCTTTGAGAAACATCAAAGGAATATATTACACAAGTGGACATGGTGGAACATAGCTGTCATTCCAGCCTTCTGGGAGGCTGAAGCAGTAGGACCACAACTTTGAGCCTAGCGTGGGCAACTTATCAACTTACTGGCAGTCTTGTTCAACATTTTTTTAAAAAGGCTGGCAATATCTCTCAATGTTATGGCCCTGGATTCAAATTCCAATATCACCACCAGCAACAACAGAAAAGCACATATTCAGTCTACTTTATAACTTGGGGCCTTGAAGGCCTGTAGACTGGCACAGTTGTTTAAGTGTCTTCTCAGGCAAATACAGTCAGGAGCAGAAGACTTGGGTTTGATCCCCAGCTCTACAAGACTCACCCGCCATGTCCTGAAGTCATTGTCAGACAGACAAAAAAAGCCTTATAACTTGAGGCCTTATTAGCAGTCACTCCAGAATTTCCAGTGTATTCAGGGATCATAATATAGAAAAGTTTAGCATCTATTGCATAACTTTTTATTGGCTTTACTTGTTTGTACTCATTCTTCTCACTCTGTAAGTGTGGCAGCTTGTGCCCTCCTGGTATAGTCACCAGCCAGAAATCCATACAAAGATCTATAAAAGACCTATGCAAAAATCTACAAAAATCCAAAAACTAGGATGTATGGTACTAGACGAAACTGAGCAATACTTGTCAGGCCCAAAGAAACAATAAAGGGGGCCATCCCTTTGCAGGAACTAGATATTAGATCTCAATTCAGGCTTAAGTCAAAGTAAAAAATTGAGTGTTTATTCCCTAGAGCCACATAAACAATAGTTATCTCAAAACAATAACCAACATAGTGAAATATGATAAAATAGAAGCTAGTAAGATACAGTAGTTAATGAAGTGAGATTTGGGTTCTAGATGAACCAGAGTTTCAAATCCCACTTCAGAAAATTACAAGCATCTGACTTCACTCAAGTTATTTAATCAAAGCCTAATAATAAGCCGGTTGTCATAGTGCATATGTGTAATCTCAGATCTGAGGGAGGGTGAGGCAGAAGAATGCAAGTTTGAGTCCCATTTGTGCAACTCAGTGAAATTTGAGCAACTAACCTCAAAATAAAAAATAAAAAGGGCTACAAATGTAACTTAGTTGTAGAGCTACCCTGGGTTGAATATTTGGCACCAAAAGGAGAAAAAAGCATAATAATACATACCACGGGGTTTGCTGTAAGGAATGAATACTTGATACCTAGGAAGCCCTTAGTAAATGCTAGCACTTAATAAAACCTACAGTTAAGGACAAATCTAGGTTGCTGCCACTGATGAGTGCTTCATAAGATTCTGAGCAAGCTGTGTAATTCTTAGACCCTGGCAAGAAGGACTTCTATCCTGAGACACATGCTTTAGTGGATATCTCCCATTACAAATACTCAAAAATAAATTTATTAAAGAAAGCATGAGCACTTGTGCCATTCAGGATGCAGTGCTCATTGTTGGCACAAGACATGACCTTAAACTTTTACTCTCATGATTAACATAACACAAATTTAAGAAATATACTTCTTATCTCATGCAATGTGTACTTGAAAAAAAAAGGCAAAGGCATCTAAGTGTCAGGAGGATTTGTGAGTTAATCTGCTGCTGATGTCAGACTCTGCTTGGGAGTGCAGGGAGAACATGAGGGGCAGAAGTGCTTAGCATGAACAAAGCCAAACTAGCTGGCCAAATCCTTCTTCTCTCAATAGCAGTAAATTCTTATGTAATAATGACTGATTCTCAAGTGAAAATAAGTATTGGCTTTCTTGCTTCTTTTAGTTTTAGAATTCATTGTTCCTTGATAAATGTGCTAAAGGGGGCTCCATTTGTACACTTACCCCAAACCAGTGAAAAATTAAAAGCTGGTTTATAGTAAGTGCAGAAAGATGAAAAGAGTGAATGAGGTTTGACAATTGGAAGGGAGGCAAAAATCATTATTTGCTGTTGACTTGATTGTCTACCTCAGGAACACCCAAGACAATCAATTAAAACATGAATGAATTTATGGAGCAAGTTCAGAAAAGAGTTGAATAAAATGGCTGAATGACAATCGATAGATTTCCTGTAAGTCAGAGCAACAACCATTTAAAAGATAAAAAATAGGGAAAATGTATTTATGATGACAAAAAAGACAAAATCCCTAGGAATAACTCTTCTAGAAATGCATGTGCTCAGGCAGGCATGGTGGTATATTGTAGCTACTTGGGAAACTGAAACAGGAGGATCACTTGAGTACGAGAGTGCAAGGCCAGCATGGGTAATATAGCTTAGGTTCTATAGAAATAAAACAAGACACAGGTGTGGTTGTGTGCACCTATAATCCCAGGAGTGGAAGGCTGTGGCAGGAGGATTGCTATGAGTTCAGGGTGAACCTGGGCTACATAGTGAGTTCACGAACATTCTGAACTGTATAGTAAGTTCCTATCTCAAAAATCAAAAAAGAAAAGAAATGAAGGATATTTGGCTCTCAGTGCTTAAAGAGATCTATAGATTATACATCTACAGATTCAATGAAATCTTTTTCTGAATTACAAAGTCATTCTTCACAGCAATAAAAAAAAGCCCTAAAATTCATACAGAACCACAAAAGGCTCTAAATCATCAAAATAATCTTAGCTATAAAGAATAAAGCTGGAGGTATCATGCTCTCAGTCTCAAAATACATTGCAAAGTTATGGTAATCCAAGCAGCATAGTACTGGCATAAAATCAACAAACACGATTGAGAGTCCAAAATTAAACCTGCATATCCACATTTAATTGAAAATTTTTCTTTTGGTATTGACAATTGAATCTAAGGCTTTCACACTGAACTATAGTGTGAAACTCTATTTTAGTTTTTATTTTGAGATGGAGTCTCACTAAGTCATTAAGTTGCCCAGGTTGGGCTCATATTTGCAATTCTGCTGCCTCAATCTATCACACTGCTGAGATTATATGCAGTCAATGACTCAAATGCAATCAATAGATTTTATTTTAGTCAATTTATTCTTGACAAAGGTGCCAAGAACATGCAATGAGGAAAGGACAATAAGTGGCATGTAGAACAATGAAAACGGGCCCTTTCCTTGCTTCCTATATAAGAATTAACTCAAACGGAGTAAAGATTAATGTAAATCCTTAAAATATAAAAGTACTTGAAGAAAATATAAGGGTAAATATCTATGTCCTTGATCTGGACAGATTTCTTGGATATGATTCTAAAAGCATAGGTAATAAAAACAAATATAGACAAATGAGCCTCAATCAAGCTAAAAGTATCTGCACAGCCAAGGAATGGTAAAGTGGGAACCCATGTTGCAACAAAATTTTAAAATCTCAACAGTAACTATTAAATAACAAATCTTACTCTAATGCATGATAACAAATCACTGAGATCCTATGGGGGCTACATCAAAGTGATATCTATTTTAAAATGCTTATTATCTTTGATGAATTTGTAAAGTGAATAAGGAAGGCAAAATATGAAGAGATTACTTTCACCGAAGTATTATTATGTTTTAGCCTTCTGTTAGACAATTTGCATGTATGATATTTGTTTGATTTTTCAGTATATACTATTAGTGTCTATTTTAAATAAAATATTGAATTTCAAAGTGCCATTTTCATCATATTGATTCTTTGTGTGTGTGGGGGGCATTCTTGGGATCAAACCCAGGATCTTTAACATGCTATACAAGAGCACTACCACCACCACCAGCCTACATGTCTAGAATTCTTTTTTTTCTGAGATATGATCACACAATGCAGGCTAGCCTTGAAGTTCACATAGCCCAGGGTGGCCTTGCACTCAGGGCAATGCTGCCTCAGCCTACTGAGTGCTGGGGTTATAGCTATGTGCCACCATGCCCAGAATTCCTGGAATTATTACAATGACCTTTTGAGACATAAGTTTCTGTCCACATTTTATAAATGTGGAAATGGAGGCTAAGATAAACTAGTGCCTTTTCCAGCTTTACACAATGCTAGATCTAGGATGAAAACTCTGAACCTTCTGGTCCAAGAATACATTGTGTGTGCATTAAGCAAAATCAGGTAAATAAGTGCCATATTAATGGTACAAAATAATATAGGAGAGACACAGAGCAATAATTGAGAGCTTGGCCTCCAGAAATCACTGTAGAGGGGGAGGAAAGAAGAGGGAAAGGGAAATAAAAGGAATTAAGATGTGTTATATATGTGTACCAACTCTCTATGATAAGTGTAATCATTATGAACTGCAAACATATAATTCTCCTAACAATAATTTTAACATGACTGTCTAGGTTTGAATCCTGGCTCTCCGCTCTTAAACAAGTTAACTAACTTCCCTGAGCCTCAATTTTACCTTCCATAAAATAAGAAATCATGTCTAGTTCAAGGTGTTGCTGTAAAGATTAAATGGATTCATGCAAGTAAAGAGCAGTGTCTTATACCTACTGAAGCATCAGTAAATATTCTGTTTTGTCATAGAAAATAGGAGGAAAAATTATTTCTAGCTTGGAATGGATTAGCAGACTATGTGGAGGAGGTGACACCAGATAAAGGTTGAATGCTAATGAAGAGTCTTGATAGGAAGTAGTGATGAACAAAGTAGGGAGTGACACCAAGCTCAGGTAATGTGGAGCCATGAGTTAGACAGATGAAGGAAGGCATGCAACAGTGGTAGCTCTATTTAAAACTGCAGTTAAGTACTGAGCAATAGGAACCATTCGAAGCTTTTGAAGACGCAGAAAATAAAGCCTTCCTCAACTATAATCAAGCCTGGCAATTGCAATGTTATCTTCTACTGTTACCAACATTGGACATTAGTGGACTTTGAGGACTAATATTTTGAGGAAATAAGGAGTAAGGGAGAGGTGGATAAAAGGGAGTAAATACTAAAAGAGGCTAGGTTACAGAAGAAAATGAAATGTGTGCCTGGTGGGAAGTGTTGAAAGCACACCTTCTTTAATTCCTCATTCTGGGGCCACTCAGTGGCTGAACTTGAGGCACAAGCTTTCTTCTCTCCTTTTAAAACTTGAGGTTCTCACCTCAGTTTCAGGTTTCATTTAACTTCTGGACTTTCCTTTCGATCTGCGAAGTGCAAGCGTAGGGCATTAGGACCCAGCGAGGATTGTAGTGAGAATGGTTGAAACTCGATCTCTCAATTTTTCTCTAGAGCTCCCCGCTCTCCTTTGTCATTCTAGCTGCCTGCTGCCTCTGCAGCTTTGCTCTAGCTCTCCCTGTGCTAACTGCCTGCGCTGAAAGCAGAAGGATTAGTTGGGACCTGCCTTGGTGATCTCATGGCATCCCCCAGAACCATAACTATCGTGGCCCTTTCAGTGGCCCTTGGACTCTTCTTTGTTTTCATGGGGACTATCAAGTTGACCCCCAGGCTCAGCAAGGATGCCTACAGTGAGATGGTAAGTGAAGCGAAAGGGTGATGAGGCGCGCACCCCTGTGGGACTGCAAGTACCTCTCCCCTTCTTTCACCATCTCTGGTCCCATCCCCTTAGCCTCTACCCCACCCCACGCCCTCCCTTAGCCACAACAAGTTTGCACCTCAGAAGGAGCAGCCGGACAAGAGTGATTTCATCTGCGGGCTCTGCTGGGAACAACTGTTTCGGAGCCACTGAATACTAGCTGGGGGAGGGGCTGCCCAGCGAGTACCACCAACCACAAGTAACCCTGAATGCTGAGATCGGCGCAGCACCTGCAGCAGGAGCCCTGCCCTCTTTCCAGCACACACCCAAAGTCCAGACGACTAATCTGCACGGACTGATCCTTTCCTTTAGAGCTAAGAGTTTGGCAAACTAGAGAGTTTATTTTAGGGAGGAACAAAGGGGAAAGAAGGGAAAAGCTGAGAAGAATGGGCTAGTAAAATGAGCAATTTGTGAGCGCTGGCTAGATTTTCATCCCAAGCAGAGAGCTCATAGTATTTATTCCTCTAACTGCCTGAGTATGTATCTGGATTCTGGAGACAAAGCAGTCTTAGCTCAAATAAAGGTCACTGAGCTCTTGTTTCTTCCCCTTCTCTCAAGATAGAGCTGAATGCTTTGTTTTATTTTGTTTTTTATGTGAGCAAATCTATAAAATTCAAAAACTGTGCCTTTTTTGTCCTGATCCCCACTGTACCTCCTGTGGATGCCCAGGACCAGGCCCTCTGCAGGGTTTCCCCTCTGCAGAGCTGGAATCACCCGAAGGTGACTGGACAAAACATCTCTGCAACCTGGGGGCTGGGCTTCTTTCCTCAGTTGGATGTGATGAGGAATTGCTCTTACATTGTGGGGTACTTGGAAAAGGCCAGGGACGCTTCCAGCGCTTTTGGTCTCTTGCCTCTCTCCCTGTCACTTTGCTTCTTCATTTCCTGGGCACAGCTGAAAGAAACCAGCTCAAAGCCTTTCCCAGACTTCCAGTAGTAGGAAGGAGCACAATACTGAGCTCCCAAGGTCAAGAAGGAAATGAGCTTTAGGAAAGAGGACAAGGAAAAGAAAAAAGAGCAAGGAGTCCCTTTTAGGGCTGAGGCAGGGAAAATAGCTTTACATGTTGAGAGGAATGAATTCTTCTCCCGGAGCTTATTGTACAGCTTTCCAGGGTCCCTCATCATGAGCTGCAAATGGATGGAGACTGGCAAATGGGAGATGCTCTGAGAATGTTAGTAGGCAGCTCTGGCTTCTGTCTCAGGATTTGAGTTTGTACTCTCCATTTCTTCCTCATCACAGGATTACCCTAGCATGGGGGAGGAGAGCTGAGACTCAAGGCTCAGGAATAGCCCCAGTGGCAAATCCTAATATGCTTCTCCTCCCCTCTGCTCCTCCTAGAATGTTTGACCAGATGGAATTGAAATCAGGTCAAAATAAGTATCCTCAGCATCCTGCATAGGTGGGGGGTTGAGGTAGAGAGCGTGAGGTAGCAGAAGCTACCAAAGGGAGTGAAGAAACTAGGGCAGAAGGACAGCATGGAGGAGAAATGCCACTCTATTTTTATCTTGTCTTATAGTGTAGTGTTAGGTTATAAATAAATGAATATGCTTGTGCTTTACTTTTCATATGTAACCATACATTTATACTTGTATATACTATAAGTGTTTTTAAGCTTTTCATTTCATTAGGGGCACAGTATAGTCTGCAGTACACTCCCTGCCCTTTAGACCTTGTTCAGCTGCCTTAGAGGTCCCCTGAGGAGGTCCCCTAAATACAGTGTTAGGCTATGCAGGCAATCCAACTAAGATGGAGTCACCGGGAAGCTTCCTACTAGGTTGGCAGGAGCTCTCGAAGAGGATCAGCCCCAAATGGATTTGCGGTAGGATTCCAACTAGGGAGTAGAGCTGTTTATTGCTTCCTAACCAAAACAAAGAAAGAAAGAATAGAAGAAGAAATAAACATGAAGATTTCATATCATACACGGGAATATATTTAAATAGTTATAATCTAATTCAGCAGTATAGACCCATTGTGTGGAGTGTGTGTGTGTATGTGTATATGTGTGTGTGTATATATGTGTGCATGTGTACACTTTTGTACCCATAAATTTGATGCTTCTGTACTTGGGCATCTGGAGGGCATCTAGAAAAACAATATGTAACTGCAAGATAGGAGGCACATGGTATAAAGCTTGAGGAGGATTTTCAAACTTCACTTTTCCAGGATCCACACAGATTGAGCATCAGTCCAGTGCATAGTGCCTAGACTTGGCCCAGCTTTCTTATTTATCCCATAGGAAAGTAGGAGATTCAGTTCCAGAACAAAGAAAGTGATATGATATATATATATATATATATATATATATATATATATATATATATATTCACAGAATGCATAGCTAAAAGAATGTCATTGTAGCATTGCCTTGGCTAGTCACCCTCAGATCTTTCTGATTTGTACTTGATTACACAGCTCAGAAGTCATTTCTTGCACCTTGGAAGGACCATCAGTCCCTCAGAACCCCAAGGCTGTATCACATGGGATGGTTGTCTGGAATTTCTGTTTTCCATTTAGGAGTCCTCTGCATTGACACTCATGTGTTGACTGCAGTGGTATTTCTCATAAGATCTCAAAGTGTTGTTGCTGTTATTATTTTTTAAAGATTACTTGCTCTTTAAATTATTTATGTGAGGTAAATTCATTTTATTAATTATTGTTATATTACTAACAGGTACATTGAAGCCGAACAAGTTTCATGACTCATCCAAGATCTTTGATAAACTACTGGAACATAGATTAGAGACAAATTCCATGACTCAATACTCCAAGTAGTGAGATCATTAACAGCTAAAACTCTTGGATATTCTGGATGCCAGAACTTACAACTGACCCTTCAGAAATCTTGGATCATTATTTCTGTATCAGTTCAACTCCTTAATATATAATTTGAAGTTCTGTTTTACTTCACAACCATTTTTCTCTGTAGAAGGGGCATGTACTGGGGAATATCCCAAGCTTACATAGTGAGTTACTTCTTTATTACTTTTTGTTTTTGAAACAGTGTCTCACTAAATGGCTAAGTGGCCCAGGCTGGGCTCAAAGATGTAATCATCCTGCCTTGTTCTCCCAGAGTGCTGTAATTAGAAGTATGTGCCACCAGTTTGGCTTCAGAATCAATTTTTTTAAAATTACGTTTTTGTTTTCGCCTTTCTGCTATATTTCCCTTGTTGTAAGACCGTTAGTGTTATGCTTAGATATTATCCCCACCATGGAGAATCACTGTTATAAACCAAACAGACTAATAATTGTAAACTTTTTCCCTGCCTCTATTGGAGAATCCAGGAAAGATTGGTGGAAGGAGTGTACGCTTTGGATTCATATGGACTTCTGTTGGAGGCCTGACCCTCATAGTGTTTCAGTCCTCTTATTCATAAAACAGGGATAATGATAACTACTAAGAAAGTTATAAATACTAACTGAAATTGCATATGCAAGTGTCTGGTAGAGTGTTCAATATGATAAGGGTGGAAGAGGTGCTCTGGGTGAGGTGATGATAATTAATTTTACTTTATTTTATTTACTTATTTTTTATTGCTGACTCAGCCTGCCCTCGGTGTGGGGCTAGCACAGCACGTGGTGCCGAAGATTGAACCATGGTCCCTGCAGTTGCCTAGGCTTTCCTAAGCAGGTGCTTTAGACTGCTGAGCCATCTTGCCAGTCCCACTGATTTTATTTTATCCAACGGCTTTCTAACTAACTTGAATGGTCAGGTTAAGCTACTGAAATCAAGCATTTAAGGGTCTGCCAGATAGCACAGCTGATTAAAACACCTGCTTAGGCCGACAGGTACAGGGACGTGGTTCGATCCCAGCATGCTACACCAGCCCCACCCCAGGGGCTAGATGGTGATTGAAACTGGGTGTGGTCACATGTACCTGTAATCCCAGCAATTGGAAAGCTGAAAACAAAAGGATCACTATGAGTCTGATCTGTATAGTGAGACCCTGTAGACCCTGTACTAATACATAAAAAATCAAGCCTTTAGAAGAACAAGATGTTATTTTCAAAGGCACTGGTGAACAAGAACTTTGGGCTACCAACTAATATTGAAAAGCTGACTTGCTGTTGTGCAAAGATATATTTTTGAATAGGCCATCTCGCATATGCTGTCTCATACCTCCTACACAATAAGCTATCATCATCATCATCATCATTAGACATTCTTAGACAGGGTCATACTATATAGTTCAGGCTGTGGTTGAACTCCAAATGTAGCCCAGGGTGGCTTAGAATTCATGAGAAGCCTCCTGCTTCGGCCTCCTAAGTTCTGGAACTACGGTCATGCACCATTGTGCACAGCCAAGAAAAAGCAAATTTTTAACTAAATGCCTTTATTAATTCACTTCACCTGAGTACCAGTGCTTTCTAGATGCTGCTAAGTACTTTTGTGTTCAGTGACTGGGAATATATGAGTGGTTACCTTGCGTTAAATTTGGTATTCAGCTTTCTATACTAGTGGCTCTGTTTTTAAACACAGGGGACTACATATAGAAAGATGAGAAAACACCAAAATTCTGTTACAAAGAAGCCAAACAATTTTGACCTTGAGGATGATGGAACATCTCTCTCTCTATCTTTCTCTAACCCTGGAGAAACAATCGCAACATGTTTGAGCAGTTTATTTAGTTTTCATAAGCAATCTTTTAAGTTTCCAATCACTGTCATAAATTGCTTATCAGCTAGTCTGATGCTTAGACTGGTCTCTGAGGTGATACAGTACATTTATTTCCTTAGAGACCATGAGATGTGAAGTGATTTTGCTGAGTTCATGTATCCAGCCATCATGAGCTCAGCTATACATCAGAGTTTACGTCAGGGAACTTGTGGGCTGGCAGTATGGCCAATAGCTGAGTTTGTTTCAGAGTGACCATTGACTAAGAGTAGAAATCACTTCTCTCCCCTAATATACAATGGGAAAGAATCCACTTAATAGAACCAGGCTTGCTAGCTTCCACTTTAGGTGGGCACTAAAGAAGAATGTAGAATTGTTTAAAAGATGTTTATGATTTCTATGGATATTTGGAAGTTAAATATATGATAGGATTTTACTGCATTTAAACAATAATATATGATTCAGAGATAGCTTTATTTCTCCTGTAGACATTCAGGAAAATAATACATGAGTCAGTAAATTTATGCTGTTGTAGGCTTTACGGTCTAGATAGCAACCAGGCTGTGAGCTTTAGTCAAAATATATTTTTTGTTAGTTT
>PVKN010003398.1:25871-37595 GCA_004027915.1 Capromys pilorides | reverse complement strand
GGATGGATGGGTGGGTGGATGGGTGGGTGGGTGGGCAGATGGATGGGTGGATGGGTGAGTGGATGAGTGAGTGGATGGATGGATTGGTGGGTGGATGGATATAAAAATGGAGACATCAAGAGATGAAAGGATAGGGATGGAAGAACAGAAGGAAGAATGGAGGGATGGTGGAAGAACAGAGATGGAGACATAGAAAGGTAAGAGGTAAGAGATGGAGAAGATGGAGGGATATATCGCAGAGGTCACCTATGGCTCCTCTGTGCCCTTCCTTTTGAGATCATGCAAAGACAAGGCTCACCCCACCTATACCTCGGTTGCAGGGGAGGCCCACAGAGCAGTAGCCCTGACACCCATTCTCTTGACTCCTGCCTGTACCTTTTGTGCACAGAGCATCTCTCACCATCAGCCTCATGCTTACCATGTAAGATTCTGCTGGTGGCCGTGTCTCAGGCACCTTCTTGCCAGCTGGCTGGCCAGGAGAGCCCAACCACAGCCTTCTAAGTCCTCCCCTTGCCTGGAGCAAAGCCTACTCAGTCTTCATCCTCTGGTGACCAGGAAGTAAATTAGACACAGATATGGGACACAGGCTATGAGGAAGGACTATGGCGTAGAGTAGGGAGGTCTAACAAAGGGCAGCACCACAGGGAGGGGTCCCTTCCCCTCTGGACTTTGTCCTCTAGGCAGCTATGAGAGAAGAGGCTGCCACTATCTTATAGTCTGGGAGCCTACAGAGCTGCAGGGCCCAGAGCTCCCCTCCTCTGGGCACTGGCTGTGTCCTCTCTGGATGTGTCTCTGTTGCACACAGCCAGGAGCACACCAAATGCCCATGGAGATACTGAGATTCTCATCCCCAAAGTAATGAAGAAACATCAAGGCAGAGTTTCAGGACCTGCTTTGTTGTATTTGTGAGCAATCTTAGCTCCAAGGTTACCAGGGACAGCCCAAGGCTGTCTTCCCTGAGGTCCATCACCCAATTTGCAAGAGACCAACCATGCCCCTGTGAACATAGCTAGCTCTGAAAAACACAACAAAAAGTAAGACAAGACCAATTTAAGTGACGGCCTAGCCATACGATCTAGTGATGTGACTTCCTGAAAAAGCAGAGCTGTGGGCACCTGTGGTTTGATGGACTGGGGTGGAAGAGGCATGAGGGGGTCTGGAGATAGATCCTGGAAACATTCTATGCCTTGATGGGGGTGGGCACCTCTGTCCACCTGGCATGGTGAAGTGTCCCTGCTTGGTGGAGGGGACAGCCTCATCAGGGACAAAGCCTGAGGCCAGCATACTTGTTCATCAGTGAGTCTTATCCCTTCACATGCATAGCAGCAGAAACCCAAAGTATAAACAGGACCAAGGCAAAGATGCCATCTATCACACCCAAGCAGCCTGGAGAAGAGCTGGGGCCTCAGGAACCTGCATACTGGTCTGTGCTCACCAAGACCCACAAAGCATATTGCAGAGGCCCTGCTATGGGGATGACCCAAGGTCCATGAACTGGAGAGACCCAGGGGCTCAGATCACGGCTGGGCATGGGAGGGAACTATGCCAAGGAGACTACGTGGACAGAAATGACATCCTTGGACCACACTGGCAGCTACCAAACCAAGAGGTCCAGAGAAGTGGCTAAGCTCACTGGGTTCGGGGACTCAAATACCAGTGGTCTCCTGCCCTTGTTGGCTAACCCTGTGTTGCTCAGGGCTGGGCTCCCCAAGAATGAAATGACGGTGGCTACACAGCGTTCTGTGATTATTCACGGAAAAACAAACACAGTGGACCAACTGCATATCAAAAACTCACTGACCAGTCCTTCAATCCAATACTCAGTGAGGCAAAGGCAGGAGGGTCACAAGGTCAAGTCCAGCCGGTCAGTTTAGTGGGCCCTTATCTCAGCATGTAAGAAAATTGGAAAGGGCTGAGAGCATAGTTCAGCACTCGAGCCCACCTCGGCTTGGCCCCCTTCCCCAGAGCAGTCACATCTGGTTCCCATCGGTGTCCACGTGTGGCTGAATGAAGGAGGGCTTGATGCTTGGGGAAGTTGAAACCCGGTCTCCGAGGCCTCCCTGCGGCCACCTGGGACCCTGACCACTGCTCGCCTCGGGCCGGAAACAGCCTGACGCTGTCCAGGCGGCAGAATCAAAGCCCTCTGTAGAGCGGACACACATTTTCCAAGCACTTGGAGGGTCTGTGAGGTCTGTGGAGGACGAGGGTTATAATTGGCCTCTCCTGGGCCAACAGCACCTCTTGAGAAGGGGCCGCACAGAGAGTGTCCAATTTCCCACCCAGGGAGGCCATGTGTTTAATTAAGATCTATAAAAACGTAGCCGGCAAAGCGTGAGAGCTATTTCATCTTTCAGAGTCAATACGGGCATATGTCTTACCTGGAAAAAGTAGCTTATACAGAAGGAATGTCCCAAATGGGTTCCATATGCCTGTTCTCCCCCCAGGCAGGGCCTTCTCAGGGGCTGGGGCAGGGGCCTGGGGTTTGAGCCCCTCCTCCAAGACGTGGCTCTGCTCTCACCCTCCCGGACTGCCGCTGTTTAAACAGAAGACGTCATGACAAATGATCGACGGTGGATTCCATAGATTGTTTCATCCAGGGGAAATTGTTCCTGGAGCCAGCTCCATCCCAGGCAGGTAACAACGACCTACTGCAAAGTGAACTATTCACCTCTCGAGGCCCTGAGCCAGAGAGGACCTCCTCAGAACCATCAGCGCCGTCATTACCACAGCCACCACCACCACCACCACCATCACCACTGTCACCACCGTCACCATCACCATGAAAATACCAAGCAGAAAACCCACACTCAGTACCAGCCAAGCCCTTTAGTAGGCTCTCTGTGAAGCATTGCCCATTGCCTCCCCAAAGCCTGCAGTAAGGAATCTTACTGTCCCACTTCACAGGTGAGGACCCTTAGGTACTCACGAGGGATTCAGAGACTTGCCTAGATTCATGGGGCTCACCAGGGCCAGAGCTGGGATGTGGGTGCAGAAGCACCCCCTGGATGGACAGACCAGCTCCTCTAAGCCGCACAGGGCCAGCCCCTCCTCATGGCTCATTTCCTCTCAAGATGTCTGGGAGAGTAACTATTCATTCCCATAAGACAAAGGAAGAGACTGGGGCTAGAGGAAGTCCAGCCGTATGACTCGGGTCATGGAGTTGCGTGACCTCTCTTGGACACTCAACCCTCAGGACGAGGTTCCTGGCCGCTGTGTTCTTAGGGAAAAGCAGGGCCTGCTGCCCACCTGGGGCTTGGGCTCTGACCTGCTGACCATGACCTCCCACTACCCTTCGGCACCGTGGTCCTGTCTCCTCGCTCCTCACTGACCTTGCATTCCTTGGCCTGTCTCCAGCTGGGTGGACCCCCATCTCTGCTCTGAAATGAGAGTCTCACTGCTTGGCAGATACACTGTGGGGCCTCTGGGGTGAGGCTCTCCCGCCCCTAAACATCCACTGCTTCATCCTCCCATCAATCCATTTCCTGGTTCACACCCACCTCCACACAGGTTCAGGACTCATCCAGCAAGACCAGAACCTAGGAGGTGTTGCAGCTGCAGTCCAGGAAGGCAACCAGGACCTCAGACTGTGGGGGGAGCTGTCGGGTAAGTGCTGGGGTGGGAGCAGCTAGAGACCTGAGCCAAACTGAACTGTACATTTTCCTGCACCCCCAAGTATCCCCATTTTCCTATCTACACAGGGTGATGGGACTCTGCCCATCACAGTGCCCTCTGGAACTTGGGGTCTTTGGCTGCATGGCTTTGGTGGCACTGCTAATTCTCAGCTGGCTCCAAGAACTCCCTCAAGTATTTGAAACAGAAATTCTCTGCGAAGGTGTGCGGTGCAATTGTAAAAGCAGGGCCACTCTGGTGTCTTTCTTCAGGATTTCTGGGCAGCCTGCCAGCATCTCCTTCCAATTAAACACCCCATTTAGCTGGCTGGTGGGCCCTGGGGCTGCAAGATAGAAATGCCCGCTACTGCCACTGCCTGCGTGCAGCTCGTGAGGGGGGGCAGGAGACTTTGTGCAGTGCAGAGGGGACACATCTGAGATGTGATGTGGCAGGGCACAGGCCCCAGGGAAGGGAAGAGGGACACACCTTGTGAATACCTGGGGGCAGAAGGGTAGAAGAAGGGGATGGGAGATGTGATGGTGGCTAGAGGATCCAAGGTGGGCATGACTTCTCCATCTCTGAGGCGCTTTGCCCAAGGTCAAAAGGTGATGGAGCCACTGCTGGCCTCAGGCCACGCTGTGGGCCTGGTGATGTGACTCTCAGGCAGTGTCCTTTGGGCTCCCTGCACACAGAGCTCTGTATAAAAGTTTCTCAGACAGCTGAGAGAGGAAGCGTCAGTGTGATATGGTGAGACTGAGGCTGAGGGAATTGAACCAGCTGACCAAGGGCCAGTAGGTGAGAGGAAGGATGGATCTGAACCAGGTAAAGCGCCCCCTTGCCCCTTTCCCTCCCCTCACCGAGCTTCAGATTGGTCAGGAAATCAGGAGAGGCAGCCAAGGCCCCTGGAGCCCTGGTGCACACCCACAGGGGACATTCACACATATATGTACAGGCTAGGAAGAGCCTTTAAAGAAAAAAAACTTAACAAAAGGTTATGAGCAAAGCCAGGTGCCCAGAAAGAAAGCCGAGGGGAAAGATGAAAGCTGATCCCGCTCCCCAGCGCACCCCCACCCTCCCCTGCCACCTCCAGAGCCTCCGTGGGTTAGGCAGCCTCCTGTGGCTCCCATCTGCAGACGCCTGGACACCAGAGCTGCCACAGCTCCAGGGCCACACGGTCTAGGGAACATGTCAAGCAAGAGCCCGTGACCCAGAGGTGGCTATCTTGGCCTACAATCTGATGACCAGATGGGCCCTTTCCCGCTCCCTATAAAAATGGGAAATCTATCCGAGGGGCCAGACAAATCATCATCCCTCCTCCCTTCCATCTGCTATGACAGGAACACGGCGGCTGTCAGCAACACTGCTAGGTGATTGACTCTGGGTATTGATGACCCAGGGTCTGTTATCAACTGCACTATCAAAGGCTCCCCTGGCTGGACCGACCCCACTTGGGATTTCAATATGCCACTCCTCAGAGACACATCTAACTCTTTCATTCAAGGCAAAGGCAATGCTATTTCATGTCAGGCCCAAAGAGATAACCTCCTGTTTTGCAAAGAACTCATGCTTGATTTCTTTCTTTTTTTTTTTTTTTTTTTCTGGGACCAGAGTTCGAACTCACGACCTTGCACTTGCCAGGCAGGCACTTGTGCCACGGAGCTATCTCCCCAGCCCCCATGTGCTTGATTTCCAAGCAAATTAAAAACCACTCAGAAATGTCAACCTTACTCAAGACCAAGGGCACTGAGGTCAGCCCTCAGCTAGGGTCAGTACTTCCAAGGCCTCGCTCAGGACTGGAAGCTGTGGGAAGAGCTGGTCACTGTCAGGGGACAAGCACAGGCTGGGAAGCTGTGAGCGCCTTCTCACGCTGGTGAGGCTCTGCCGCACTGGCCTGTCTTCCTGCTGCAGCACTGCCCTACCCCATGCTGAGGGACACCGCCACTAAGTCCTCTCACTTCTATAACAGCATGCATGTCACCTGTACCCTCACTTTACAGATGGGGAAACTGAGGCCTAGAGAAGCAAGGTGAGAAAGTGGCGGCTCCCAGACCCAGAGACACGTTCAGTGGATGCATTGTGGGGCGTCTCTGAGAGGCATAAGAGACACAGATGTGGCATGAAGCCATTCGAGCCCTCGAAGAGGATGCCCTGCATGCCAAATGATCGCTGCTAGCCTGGCTGAGCGCAAGCAATGACCCGGAGAAGGTCCCGTGCCTGTGTCTCAGAGAGGCTTCTAACACAGGGGCAGGGAGGGACATTGCCAGTGGCACCAGGTCCCTAGTCCCCACCCCTGTCACCCAGAGCAGCAATATATGGTGAATATCCTCCGACCTTTCTTTGCAGAAAAGAAAAACAGGGTTCAGACAGATGTCGCTTGCCTGGTGTCCCCTGGCTGCATAAGAGAAAATTGCCAAAAGCCTGGGCTACCAAGAACTGCATCTGTGGGGATACTTCTACGTGCCCTCAGTCTTGGACAGGGTTCCCACTTTATCTTTTTTAAAAAGTTGTGAGGTTTTTTTATTGTTATTTATTTGGTACAGGGTCTTACTACACAGCTCAGACTCGTAGTGATCCTCCTGTGTCAGCCTCCCCAGCACTGGGATGACAGGCTTGTGTCATCACACCTGGTTTTGATGGCTGGCTTGGCATGGGGCTAGCATAGCATGTGACACCAGGGGTCAAACCCAGGTCCTTACTCTTGCCAGGCAAGGGCTTAGATCACCAAGCTATCTCTCCAGCCTAAAACTGTACTTTCTATAAGATGTCATTTCATGAAATCTTCTGTAATACATTGATTTTAATCAACTATGCTTACATTTGAAAAGTGCTGCAGGAAACACAGATTTTTCACATTAGGGGATTTTCTTGGGAGGCCCAACAAGGGCCAGGAAAATGCTTGCCTCCTAGAGCCAGCAGCCGCCCTCCCAACACACACACACGCCTCTGCCTATACCCTGCCCACCCAGGGAGGATGGAGGTCAATGTCAGGTCCTCCACCTGAGGTGCTGAGGTTGGCCTTCCCCAGAGCCTGAGAGAGCCGAGCCCCACGCCAGGCCAGGCATGACAGCAGCCTCTGGCTCTGGACCACCAGTCGCCATCACTGCTGTCCCGGCTCCTACAGCTGATTCCCTCTTCTTTCCACTTGTCCAGCCTTGGGGACATTGACTGGACTTGGGACCAGGAACAGGAAGTCCCTGATGGAGTTTGGGATCTCTGGACACTGTCTTCAAACTGCCCCAAACCCAAGCTTGGGCTCCTGCATCTTGTGTGACCGTGTCCAGCTACAACTGACCCAAGAGGTCACAGCAGCACAGGTGAGAGGGCCACAGTGACACTGCCAGCACTAGGGACCTCCCCATGTGCCTGCCATGGCTTTAAGAGCTTTCAGGCTAGTTCAACCCCACGGGATGCAGGTGTCAGAGAGAACTATGGGGTCACCACCTAACGGTACCAAGCCAGAGCTCAACCCCAGGCAGCTGGCCCCGGGGACAAACAGCCTTGCCCTTGAATTCCCTGCCAACTGGTCCCAGAGCCGGGAGAAGCCAGCTTCCTCCAGGGACAGAAAAACCCAGAGAAGAAATGCTACCACCGCTAATCTGGACTGGCGCTGCTTCCTGCTGAGTTGTTGCTCTGTTCTCAGGAACTGTGGTGCTTAAATCCAAAATGCCCTGTCTGTCCCTGCGTTCCCATCCCCTGTCCTTTGTGTCCCTGGAGGAGCTGAACTAAGCCAGGGAGCCTGTGTCCATGGAGGACCGCTCCCTGCTGGAGGCTGGGTCTCTCAGGGCTTTTCCTGGATGCGGTCTTAGGGACGGCAGTGACTGTGATGGTGACTCTGACACTGTCCCTTTGCACGAGAACTCAAAACTGAAGACAGAGGAGGCCTCCGGCCCAGATGCTTCCTGCAATCTATTCTCACCTGGCTGATTACTCAGCTTGGTTCACACACTGCCCAGAACACAGTGGATCAAGACACCACACTGACCACCCACCATGATATCTGGGGCTGGGGATCCTGACAGGTCCTAAGGGTGACATCTGCTCTGTGACATCGGGTCCTCGCTGGGGAGACACAGAGGCCAGAGAGAACTCCTAAAGGCCCCCTCATTTTCGCATCTGTGGCTGAGACTGGTGTCACTGACGTCTTCCTGTCCACATGGTGTGGCAAGTTCTTCTAGCATGGCAGAAGAGAGGCCAAAGAGAAGCCATCCTGCCTTTCCAAGTTCATGCTCAGTCCAAGTGACATGAGGCTCGGGAAAGGGATGCAAACCTGTCCCTGGCAGTACAGTGTGGATCTCACATGAGTGTAGGAAGAGGAGAAGCACCTGAGGGCAGGAGGCACCCCCCGCCCTTCCTACCAGCCTGGCGCACCCAGGAGGACGCTCCAAGTTTCCCCAGCCCTGTTGCCCATGCCAGGTACTAACAGGCCCATTGGCTCAGTATCTCTGTAGCTCATATAGGCCAGATAGTGGAGGGACCAGAGCTGAGGGCGGCCCAAGACCACCAGTCCTTTCTGTGGGGGACCTACCTCCGTGCTACGGTCCCCAGTGGCCACAGGTCCCTGGCCAGCCGGCAGGAAGCAGCAGCATCAGAGCCCTGAGATGGAGACGCCATGATGCTCCTTTGCTGTTTGCCTCATCTCCCCAGAGGACTCTGATAAATGGAGAGATAAGCAGCTAATTCCTGGGTGCGGTGGGGAAGGAGGCCCTGCTGCCCGCTAAAGTGCCCAGGGCTCCTTATCGCATGGCTCCTCTGCAAATCACCAGAGACAGCTTACGTCAGCCCTGCAGGGGCTTCAGAGGGGCTGCTGACCCTAATGGATCTGCCCAAGGACAGATAAAGTACCTCCCTGGCCTTCTCATAACGTAGTGGTTCCTTTCACAAATAGATTTAAGGAAAGTGGTGGGGAGTGAAAGGTTGTCAGTCATTCAGAGCAGCCAAAGTTCCCAGGAGACAGCACGCTGGGATAGCCACACAGAGAAATGATCAGGAACGACCTCCCTAGGGCCATAGGCCATTAGAAAGGAGCCCCTGGGTGCCTATAAGCTATGTCACTTTGCTGGTATTGCTCGAGGGTGCTGAAACTCAGTTTACCCATCTGTATAATGGGGTGACCACCATGACCATCTTCCAAAGTGAGGTTCAATCTTGAGCACAGGACAATGGATGACTGGGGGGGTGGGGCTGAACTTCCAGCGTGGATTCTGGAGCCAGAGTTCTGGGTTCACATCCCAGTGCAGCCACTTACTGGTTGAGGGGCTCAGGCAAGCTGCTACCCATCCCTGACCTATGTTCCACACTGTAAGTGACTGGTGTTGCCCTCCCTTCCTCCCAAAGGTAGTGGGGGAGTCAGTGATGCAGGCAAAGCTGGTGCCAGCACTTGAAGGACACCGTGGGAAAGGAACAGACTAGTCTCAGGTAGGCAAAAGTCAGGAGGACAGGGGACAGCCCCAGAGGGTGGTGCCATCTGCAGGGAGAAGTTGGAGCATCCTGGGTGCAGTTTGTTCCCCGCTGCAGGGAGGAAGAAAGCTGGGAGGAGGAAGCCCAAAAGGGGATGAGGCTGGGTGTGTGTGTGTGTTGGGGGGAGGCCTGGAGCTTGATCGGGGGAGGGGCTCCTGAGAAGAGCAACACAGAACTGCAAACACACAACTGCACACCTACGTGAACATGTGCTAGGATGCTAGAGAAAAACTAACAGGAAGACACTTAGCAATTCAAATGCTAAGGTTCCCAAATATCAAAAACACCACAGAACAGAAAAGTCTAGGTGCCTTCATTTCTGAACTGTCCAATTCGTCTTTGTGATAGCATTTTTTTCCTATAGTTTGTGTGACATACTGCATTATTGCCCCTGGTTGTGGTGTTTCTTCTTTGATTATTCATTATCCGTAAAGAAAATAGAGAAGCGGTGCAGCACTGGATTAGAAATGTGTTTTTACAGGTGGGCACGGTGGCACATGCTTGTAATCCCAGCACTCGGGAGGCTGAAGCAGAAGGGTCAGCCCAAATTATACAGTGAGACCTTGTCTCAAAAAACCTTTTTAATTTTAACTTAAAAAATATACGTGGCAAGTGTAAGGACCTGAGTTCGATCCCTAGTTCCACAAAAAAAAAAAAAAAAATGTTATTACAGATGAGTCAGCAGTGTGCCCTTAAGGATTTTGATTTTCAGAATTCTTATTTCTATTTTGAATCAGTAAGAGGGATGCTGATATTTTGAAGTTGCTCCCTCCCAACCTTCCTCCTTTGGTCTTATTTTGTCTTCCACCAAAACACTCCTTTTCATCACATTTAACTGATCAATGATTCTGGAAAAAGATAAGATTGACATGAAACGGAAACACAGGCAGAAATCACTCAAGTTCTTACCCTCATGGCCGTTGGCACTGAGCACCGCAGTTGTAGCATCGAAAGCCTCTCCGCACAGCAAGCCCTCTGGTGGCTGGGTGCGTTTAGAAGGTCTGGCCTTGCGGCTTCAGGCCGCTTCTCTGCACGGGTGCAACTTTGTGCACCCACAGTCTGAAACCCCTTCTGGGTCAGAACAGGATGTGGCAGGTGCTCTGAGAAGCATCCAGCACTCTGAGAGGTACATGCTTTGGACACAAGGGCTCTGCTTACATTTCTATGCTTGTGCTCTGCAAACCCTAAGTTCAATTCTGTGGGACTCCTGTGGCAGGAAAGGGAAGGGAAGGAAGGAAAGGAGGGGGAAGACAGGAAAAGGAAGGAAGAAAGGAAGGGAGAGGAAGGTATAGGAGGCAGAGAGAAACAGAGAGAGAGACAGAGACCATACATGATATAAAACACGATGTGTTTATAATCATGTCTCTTGAATTATGGTCTCTCCAAACACCTCTCATGAGCCCACTCCACCCCATCATGGGCCTGGCAACAGCTTCTCCCCTCCCCGACCCAGGGAGAATTAGAGTGAAGAGAGACAGCAGCCTATCCTGATGTCACGGAAACATCTCATTTTTGCACACATGGAGAAATAGAAAGCAGCACTTGAAATCGATGGTGAGTGCTTAAATTGAAATTTTTGTTATAGTGAAAGACACATTGTTGTTAATTCCTCTCAGAATATTCCCCCTTGCTTTGATTACCCTTATCCCATCACTCTTGCCTCTTTCTGAAGCAATTCTGGAAGTCCTCTTTCATGAGTATCTTTAGAAGATATGACCAAAAATACAGCAAATATTGTCTCTGAGTGCCATCCCACAGAAAGGTAGGCTTACAAAAGCATCACAATGTGTCTCACCCACCTTATGCATGGCGTATGGGACTGTGTGGCATCTGGCTCTTTTTCAAAATCAAAATGAAGACAACACACAAAGCATCCTGGGTCAACTCAGAACACCAAAGCAGCCATGATAGAGCCCAACTAAAGACCCTGACGAAGGAGGACTTCCAGAACCGTTTCAGAAAGCGGCATTTATACCTCATTGATCTTCATATCAGCTCTTATTCAGAGGGTATAATTTTTCTTGTCTTAAAGTGGAGGGGAGGGAGGTTTAGAACTACTAAATGATGGCATGAATGATGGGATAAATGTGTTCAAAGCAAGGGGGCGTGTTTGAAGGGGAACACGTGGCAATGTGTCTAATACTGTAACACAGGCCAAACTTAAACATTCACTATATTTTTTAATCACATCTACTACAATGAACCATATGAGCACACCAGGGACAATGACCCTGCAAAACGAAGGCTAAAATTAAAATTTGTGTTAACTTGACTTTTGTCCCCAAATCATGCTATGGGTTTACCTAGAGAGTCCAGCCAGGCCCAGGAGCCTTTGGTAGACTTGCTAAGAGCATCTTTCACTACCATTAACTAATCCAGGTACACCTGGGGTCAACACAGACTGAGAGATCGATACCGTCTGTAGTCGGAATCCAGTGCATGGTTAGTGTTGAAAAAGCGAGTAGTGCCTCAGGGCCACCAAGAGCTGCCCTCAGAGGTCACAAAGTTCAAGCTAGGCTTCAATGTTGGACAGACTTGTGCCTTTGGGCTTCTGGTGTACAGACATGAATACAGCTCTATCTGCAGAAGACACCCCACTCCACCAACACCGCTCCCCATCCTGGGAACAAAAGATCCACGACAAAAAAAAAAAAAAAA
>PVKN010003398.1:0-25771 GCA_004027915.1 Capromys pilorides | reverse complement strand
TTCTAAGCAAACGCTGTTTGCTGTTAAGAGGGGGAAATGGACTGTTTGATCCATGAATAAAGGCAATTTGGGGAGATCCTAGACATATTGGAGTGAAAGATAAGAGGGGAAGTGGATTTAGACATATGAGTTCACCAGCTGATTCCTGCAAAAAATGCAGAGATTTGAAATAAACCAGTAAACTAACACAGATTGAAGGATTACAGAACAGAGTGAATGACATCATGTGTCCCAGCCACACCGTGATATGTGATGAGCCCGCTGATAACACAATACCAGGCCGGCTGTCTCTCCGGGGAGCTGGAGGCCAGCATGGGACAGCTGGGAACCCAAGGTGCCCCTCCAGCCTCGCCAAAGCTGCGTGTGTGACAGGGGTCACTTGCTGTGGGTTGGAAGAAAATTTACCTGCGGTAACTTATTTTATTTTGCTTTGTTTTATTTCTATTTTACAGATAAAAGGTAAAACAAAATTTCATAATAAGATAATAGGAGAATACGAGCAATGATTACCTTGTGTGTCTTTGTCTTCAAAGTACTTATTCAGTGTACAGGATGTAAGCACTAAAATTACAGCAAATTAGGGCCGGCCTATGGTTTTAAATTTGAGATGGCAACTGAGTAGTAGAAGGGTCTGTCGTGCTGATGACCACTGTCGCGCCGGCAGACAGAGAGCACGGCTGCGTTTTAATCAAGTTTGAGAAAGAGAAAACCTGAATGTGCTTTCTTGGCACCTGTGTGCCCAGGGTGTGTCTGTCATGGGGAGTCCTGTGAAGAAATGAGAAAGACCCCATTGTGCCTCTGCACAGCTGGATGACTTCTCCCCAACCCACGATATAGCCATGGCCGGTGGGGTGGCTGCTGAGGTGTTGGTGAGATCCTCCTTGATGAGGCATTGAGGTACAGAACAGAGAGGAGGGTGCTGGCTAGGGCGGGGCTGGAGACCGTGGGCCCTTGAGGGCCGACCAAAGTGGAGGGAGGAGGGCGTATTAGTGAAGTTCCAAGAGGCCACTCTACTTCAGAAGAGACATGAAGTAGCCAGCCTGGCAGGTGAGGAGCACGGCTTCTCCGTGTCGGCACCACACGATCACGGAAACCAAATTAGCCGTTGACAGCGTTGTCCACCTCGGAGCTGGACCCTAACTGCCTCCAAAGACCCCGCCTTCAAACACCAGCCATACATGAATGTGGGTGGTGCAGCCTCAGCGTATGAGCGTGGGGGCCACAGCGCAGGCCACGGCGCTCCCTCGATATCCCGGCGTGGGGGCCACAGCTCAGGCCACGGCGCTCCCTCGATATCCCGGCGTGGGGGCCACAGCTCAGGCCACGGCGCTCCCTCGATATCCCGGCGTGGGGGCCACAGCTCAGGCCACGGCGCTCCCTCAATATCCCGGCGTGCACGAGGGCATTTGCTTACATGGCCCCAGAATTATTGCTCAACTCAGAACATGAGCTACTGCAGCAATATCAGTACCTAATGGAGCATTCCTACCAAAATTTTTCCAACTTTGTTTCCAAATAAGACCGACCACTGCATTGGGTCCCCTTAGTTTTCTTCATCCTGGGGGACTTTTCTATTCTTTTTCTCTTGGCGAAGTCAGCATTTTGAGAGGATAGGTGAATGATTGGACTGTCATACTGCCCAGTGTCCCGAACATTGTCACGGGGCCATCAGATGGAAGTTCTGCATGCTTTATGGGGATGACACAGATCCAAGATGCGGAGTCCCTCGGCTGCTTCCCACCAGTAGGTCTGCGGTGACATGGCTGGCGGTGGTGTCCACTGTGAAGCTGCACACTTCCGCTGGTCATCACAGGCCATCTGTGGGAAGGCACTGTCCCTCCCTAGGCTTTCTGCCAGCATGGGTCACCAGGGCTGGCTGCAGTACCACCCTAAACTGTGTCTGCTCTGCAGGCCACGCACTACCATTCCCTGAGCTGCCATTCTCTGCACAGGGGGCTTTCTCTGCCAATGCTTGCCTATTGGCCAGTCTATAAGTGCGTAATCACAGTGGAGCGCTGGGCTGCTGAGGGATATCTCGGCTGCCACAACGGCAGGAGCCAGTTCCTGGAATCCACCCCCCTACCTGCCCATATACCTCCCTCACGTCCTGTCTGTCAAAGCCAACATGGATACAACAGTTCCTGTTTCTGTGAAGAACCTCACGGTGGCACAAAGACAGCTAGGCCCAGGCACAAAGGAGCTTCCCGAGTGAGGCCCCAGCTGCCCTTGGCTCCCATGAGCAGCCTGTCTCCAAGGCACGCGACAGCACTGGCGAGAGCCAGCCCTTCCCTTTCGCCTTCACTTCTTCAACCACTGGAAGTCCATCTTCTCCTTTGCCCCGACTATACGTGCTGGGTCGTTGATTGTGACACACGGGTTCTCAGCACCAAGCAAGGTGGGGGCTGGCCGCAAAGCCCTGGTGGAAGGAAGGGCGCCCTTCCCTCCGCGGCCAAGTGGGACTCTGTCCCAGAGCCTCAGGTGGGCTTGCACAGAGATTGAGAGGGAGGGGAAGACGGTAGGCAGGGAAGGAGGGAGGGTAGGAGGGTCTTAGCAGATGGTGCTCTTGGAGAGAAGCATCCACACCCCAGGCCAACGTGTGGAGCTCGCCCTGAGCGGGGTGGGCTTGGGCAGTTGCAGTGGGCGGGCTCGAAGAGCTGGGTGGCTCCACTGTCTGTCTGGTCTCCACCCCAACGCTGGCAGGAAGTGTACAGAGCCATTCCAGGGCATGGAGGAGAGAAGAGAGAAGCACCCTGGGGTCCTCTGGCCTCTCTCATCGCCCACTAGTCTGACCATAGAGAGGAAGGTTGACCTCTGGCCCCATGCAGTGTCGGTGTCACCTGCTTCGGCCTCCCAGGGCAGGACCTCCACCCATATCTCACTGCAAACTGGAGTGGCAACACTGCAGCAGGCATGGAGATGAGGTGGGCTGGCCTCCTAGGGAGCTCAGTAACTCGGCGTTCTCTTCCTCTGGCAACCTAGGGTGGTGGCGGTTCCAGCAGAGCCCAAGTCCAGAGACTGCAAGCACCAGGTGAGGACAGGCTCCTTAGACACTGCACTGTGCCACCCTCAGCGCACAAGCTGTCACAAGGAGCAATGCCCAGCTGGGATCTGGACTCCCAAGGGCTCAAAGGCGGTCATCTCCAGGACATCTTGTGGACTTGGGCTATGTTACTGGCACTCTGGGGCTGCAGTATCTTCACTTCCGATGGCAGTATTGGAAGGACTTGTCCCAATGCATGAAAATGAAAACAAGTCCACACATCCCGTGCCCATCATGGTTGGCTCGTGGCAGGTGCCCAGCAAGGGCGAGCACTGACCATGCACCCACCCAGGCCAAGTGACTGCCCTGCACCAAGCCCCTCACCCAGAGATGGCACTAAGAGGCGGAAGGGCAGTGACCCAGGTCTGGTGACCTCCTATCCACTGGGAATTCGCAGCCAAGGCCATTCACTGTCTGAAATTTCTTATCGGCAAAGGCAGACGGTCCTTTTCACAGACATCTGCCAACCTGGTCCCAAGCTGGATCTTGGGTTTCCACAGGGAGGCAAAGGTAGTGTCAGGAGAAGGGGCCACAGCAGAGGGCGGCTGGGCTGACACAAGGCGGCCGCGCACCACTCCGGCTCGGGTGTCTAGATGCGCAGGTGGCCCGAAGGCTGCGCCTCTGCCCCCAGCCCGAGTGGCATCGCCTCCCTCTTTCTGTATGTCCTCTTCCTTCTTTCCCTCCCCTCCCTTCCTTCTTCCCCCTTTCCTCTTCTCTCCTCCCTTCTTTCTATTCTTCTTTCCCTCTTTTGTTCTTTCTTTCCTTCCCCCTTCTCTTCCTTTTCCCTTTCCTTATTTATTCCTTCTCTTTCTCCCTTTCTTTCTGCCTTCCTATCTCTTCTCCAACAGATGTCTGAGTCCTTTCCACACCAGACCAGCTTACACAGTTGGACTTTAACAGGTAATGTGATTTCACCGAAATCCACAAGGTGCTCACAGACCAGAACAAACATCCAGACAGTTGTGACAGTGCAAGATGCGAGGGGACCCGGGGGCTGTGGACCCACAGGTGACTGCTCCAGCCTGGGGCCAAGTCTAGCTTCCTGGGGAAAGTGACATTCTCTTCAGCCCAGGCAGGAGGTGGTACATGATCAGTGTTTGGTCCACATTGCATCACTGATCAAAACCATCTGGACCACAGTGAGAGGCCATGTCACTCACACACACACACACACACACACACACACACACACACACACACAGAGTAGCAGTGATAAGGAAAGAGACTGGCCACGTTCTGGGGACACTCTGGACCCCTGAAACCGCAGGCAGGAGTGTAAGAGCCTCTCTGCGTCCTGCAGAGCAGCATCCAGCAAAGATGAGCTCACATACGCCCCATGTGGTGGGCAGGGGGTAGCTGCAATTTGACTGAAAGAGAAGTAGAAAATTGGAAACCTATAGAAGTTGAAGAAGAAAGAGGAGGCAGGGGAGGGGAGAGAAGAAAGAAAAAAGGTGTCTCAGTTACTTTTCTCTCATTGCTGGGACAAAATATTCGGCATCCAAAATTAAGGAAGGAAAGGTTTATTTATCTCACAGTTTGTGGAGGTTTCAGTCCATATTCAGCTGGCTCCCAGGCAGGGGTCACATGGCAGAAGGCAGCTGTTCTTGGCAGTGGAAGACAGCAAAATAGCAAAGGGAGGAACAGAGGCTGTAGCAGCTAGCAAGCCTCTCTCCCCTCCTTATATTGTGTGCAGGCTATCTGCCTCAGTGGGTATAGCGCTCACACTCATAAACCCAGCATTGGATCACAAATTAACCACAAAGTCTAGAAGCTGCCCCATGACAGCAGGAGGCTTTGGGGGAACAATTGGACACAGACCATAACATAAGGAAAGGGAGGAGAGAGGAGAGAAGGAAAGATAGGAAAAAGAGGGTAGGTAGGAAGAAGGTATAGAAGGGGGGAAGCAGACCAGGGACAGAGGGGGGCATGAAGGACAGAAAGAGGGAGGAAGAGGAGGAGGGGCAACTGAAACCAGTGCCCAGTAGGCTGGGGGACTGGTGCAGCCCACTATTGGGTATGTAGGGTGGGTCCCAGCAGCATGATCTTGGGCATTTTATACTGTCCCAGTCCCTCCTCTGGCACTGCTCCTCTTTACTGCTTCCTGGCCTGCATAAACTAACCATCTTTGCTTCCCCACGCCCTTCCGCCAAGATGTCTCTGCCTCAGAGTCAGCCCACTGCAGACTGAGCCGGTTAATCCGCTCCTCCTGTAAACTGTGGGTGCCGGGCATTGCCTAAGCTAAGGTCCAGCAACCTGCCTCTGAGCAAATAGCTGCCAAAATCGGTGCACACTGCCCTCCAGGATCTGGGCACAGATGTCACGCAAAGCTTCCCTCGCAGCGTTACAGCGCGTAACAACCGCAGCATCTTCCCATGGTGAAGCAGGAACAGAGCGAGATGCCTGCTCATCCAAGGGAAATCGCCAGCAACAAGAAAAATGATGGACAGCAGCACAGAGAACAAAAGGAGAGCAGACAGGCAGCACGCCGGGAGATGCGAGAGAAAAGCCATGCTTGCTGGGTGTTTGTCTTACAGAAATTCCACCCCACCTATGGCAGTAGAGGGAGGACGGTGGTGACCTAGGGCAAAGAAGGGACAGTAGTGACCGGGAGGTCCCTGAGAGAGACTTCTGTAATGTTGCACGGCTTTAACTCCAATGCAAGAGGTATATGGACAAATGTTGTAAGGAGTTATGATAGGTAAAGCCCTCTTCTGCTTTAAAAATACATTCAGAGAAAAATATTTTCCAGTTTGACAGGGGAGCCTGTTTTGGTTTGTGTCTAGGGGTCCCCCCAAAGCCTCAGGCAGTCATGAGGTGGGCTTCAAGAGTTCGTGATTGACTTGTGGTCCCATGCTGGGATTATGGGTGTGAGGGCTATGCCCGCCCTGGGGCAGACAGCCTGCCTGCAGTGTAAGGGAAGGAGGGAGGCTTGCTCTCTCTGGCTCTCCTCCCTCCTTGCTCTTGCTCCTTTTGCTGTTTTCCTCCTCCAGGAACGGCTGCTCTCTGCCATGAGCCACTCCACCTTGGAGCCACCAAAGTTACAGACTGAAACCTACACAAGCTGTGAGCTAAATAAAGCTTTCCTTTCTTAGTTCTGGGCATCAGGTATGTTGTCCCAGCAATGAGAAAAAAGTAACTGAGGCAGAGCCCCAGGCCACAAGTCTGGAGATGTCAAAGTAGACTGGACAGTAGTGGATGCTGGGTGTTAGGACCCTTTGGGCCAAGCCGTGCAGAGAGTGGATTTCCCATGGCTGGAGGCACAGACTCACCACAGTTCCGCTCCTGGACAGCACAGGAAAGTATTTTGGAAAGGAAGGTCTCCATCATGATGTCACTACCAAAGTGTTACCGTGAAGGTGACAAAACAGCAGATGGTAGAAAAGACAAAGGCACCGTGGATGCTCAGGATGGATGGGCCAATCACTGTGCTCCTGCCAGGATGCAGGCCAAAGCATGATCAGGGGCTTGCAAGCCACCTACCCTCAAGGGTACTGAGAACGGAGCCACTGGGATCACCAGCGCCACAAAGGGCCGAAGACAGTGGAGCACAAACCCCAACCTGGCAAAAGGCTTGGAGCTGCCCTGAGCGGGTGGCCAGGAAACGAAGAGTGACACTTCCTTACCTCAGTAAGGAAGGCACAGGCTGCCCCACTAGAGGGGCAGATGGCAGCTTTCGCAGTGCCCTGGGAGCCACAGGGGACCATGTATGGCTCTCCTTGGAGAAACAGAAGCTCCTTCTCTGGAAAAGGCAAGCACAGAAGCTTCTAGAGCAGGGTGGCCAGCAAGGTGACAGCCGGGGGTCTTTGTGTCCCAGCTGCACCCCACTCCACTCCCATAGCACCATCTGCCAGGCCTCTGACTAGGCAGTCCAGGGAGACCCTCTTCCAACCCCCAGTCAAGACCCAGGGGAATCCTGGAGCACATGGAGATCCGGGGACCCCAAGCATCCCCATCACTCCATAGTGCACAGTGTGATGTCCCTCACCAGCCTAACCCAGCGCCCCATGGTTCACAGCCAACAGACACCTGGGAACAGCCTCAACACAGAAAGCAGAGGCCATGGCAACCCATGGCCAAGCACAACTGGAGGAGCAGAGACTTTTTGAGGGAAAAGGAACAACAGCTTTCATGACAATAAGCTGTCATGAAGATCTTCGAAGACATCACAGCCAAGACCAAGAACAGGGTGCTAGCAAAAAAGGAAAACCCAAGGATTTCTAAAAACTCCTAAATTTAAAAATAAAAGTCACAGCTAAAGAAAAAAAACTCAATAGAAAAATCATAAAAGAAAAGGGCTGGTGACATAGCTCAGTGGCAGATGCACCCACCTGGCAAGCACAAGATCCCAAGTTCAATCCCCAGTACCACGTGCTGCACCACACTGTGCCAGCCTCAGAACGAAGCATGGGGCTGCATGCCTGTAATCCCAGTGCTGGGGAGGCTGGGATAGGAGGATCACTGTGAGTTTGAACTGGGTAGCGAGCCCCTGTATCAATAAAAATAAAAATGAATTTAAAAAAGAAAATATCCCAGAAAGTAAAAGAAAAAGGAGAGGAAAATTAGATAAGAAAGACAGAGACAGGAAGGAAGAAAAAAGAAAGAGGAAGGAGAGGACAAAAATGAGGAGGGGAAACAGAAACAACAACAAAACTAATGTAGCGCGCAAAAGACCCAACATCCAACAGCAGAGCTACGAATGCAGAGAGAGGAAACAGAGGCAGAACACGTGGAGACAAACGCGTCAGGCAATCCCCAGCTCCGAGGGGTGTGGGTTTCAGATTGAAAAGGCCATAAAATGCGGAGCAGAGTAGGTAAAGATCGATTTGGCCCATGAAATGCCATCGGGATATTTTGTGCTGGCTCAAAGAGAAAAATCTACAAACTTCCAAAAAGGAAAAGAACGCACAGATGGTTGGCAATTGGAGTCTGACCCGAATGGCTCAAGGGTTCTCCGCAGAAAAACTGGAAGCAAGATGTTAATGGAGCAACACCTTCTACCTTCCATTGCAAAGCTGTTTTCTGACCTAAAATTTCGTGGCCAGGCCCAATGTTAAGGAGGGATAAGGGTGGGATAAAATCCACTCAGACATGCAAGGATTTAAAAAAAAAAAAAAAAAGAGCCAGTGGCCACACCTTCTCAGGGAGCTGCAGAAGGATGCACTCCACCCAATCAAGAGAGTAAACCAAGAAGCAGCCCCGCCCCACACGGGAGGGGAGGAGGAAGGCGCACCAAGACAGCCCAGTGACAGCACTGAGCTCAGCAGGGCGCTGCCTGCCCAGGTAACAGCCGTTCCCCTCAGGACTTCTGAAGCCCCTGCCTGCCTCCACCTGAGGACAGAATGAGCGGAGCATCCTGACTTTTGCGGACTTTGCTTAGCCAGATGCAGATGAAGCTCTGGGCCGTTCTCCCTGCCCGGCTGGCTCTACCGCCTGGCAAAGTCAACCCAGCCCTACAGAGTGCTCTATTTGACCCTGGAAGTTGGTCATGACAGAAACAGAGCAGATAGTAAAATGCAAGCAGCACTCTCCAGCCACTCTGGTCCAAGTCCACGGGTCAGCCCCACTGGACACCCAGCTGGCACGAGACCTCTGTTTCCCAGGACTCCCTCACTTCCTTGCCCAGTGCCAAGATCTGGAAGAACAAATTCACTGAAGAGTTCAGGCCGAATATGCTGTGAGTAGACACTTGCTGGA
This sequence comes from Capromys pilorides, assembly GCA_004027915.1. Classification (NCBI taxonomy): domain Eukaryota; kingdom Metazoa; phylum Chordata; class Mammalia; order Rodentia; family Capromyidae; genus Capromys; species Capromys pilorides. The sequence continues at coordinate 17,037 of PVKN010003398.1, read as the reverse complement.
ACCTGACCCGGAAGGTGGCTCTTGTCTCCCGCTCCTCCCTTCTCCCTGTTTCCCAGCTGCCATGAGATGCAGTTTTCCTCCGCTGTGTCCTTCCACCATGAGGTTCCTGCCTTGAAGTCACCTCACATGGACTGAACCCTCTAAGATAGTAAACCAAAGTAAACTTCTCTTCCCTTGAGTTGCTGCTGGTGCATATTTTTGTCCCAGCAACAGGAAAGTCCTGCACAGCTCAGCTACTCCACTTCTGCTGCCCCATGAAGGCCACCATGGAGGATTCTACAGCTCTGGGGAACAGTAAAGCCACCTAGACAGAGAGGTCAGGGCCCCATATGATAATATGCGAGAAAGCCTCAACCTACCTGCACTATGGAGTCTGGAACAAAAACACACATGATGGGTCGGGCCCGGCAGCTACAGTGGGAGGCTGATCCTCACAATTCATGGAACCAGGTGAATCGAGCTTGGTTAACTAGGTGGTAGACTCCAAAGGGAAAGCTAAGAAGTTGTTGGTAGGAGCAGAGTTCCTGATGCCACCCGCATAAGTACCTAGCATTTGCAGAAGAAATGCAGGATTAAGCACAGCTGGTCTTGGTTCAAGGTCATGTTCACACAGACCTGGCCAGGAGGGGAACATGAAAACTGTGCTAGGTGATTCATTAGGGTAGCAGGGTGCAGGCGAAGCATCTCCAATTATTATTAAGGTAAAGTTATTTTGCAATAAGTACATAGGAAATGTGGAGTCAGCACCTCTCACATACATAAAAATGTCCATGCCTACAGCCTCCCAAAGCCTCTCGGCACAAGGACCTTGACCCTGCCTTTCCAGGAAGGCCCTCTACCCTGCGAAAGCACCCCGTGCAGCCCCAAGGCCAAGTTCAGTGCCACCAGGGTAGAATTCCTCACCCTCTAGCATCACAAATTTGGATCTGGATTAGAGACAGGAGAACCTGGCACCTGGAGATCATCCTCACAGCTTGGCTCAGCCCCACCCAGAAAGCTGGGCTAGGAGAATGTGGGAATCAGCTGGATGCCAGGTCCCAGGGAGCAGCTGAAGCGGGCAGCAGGGCCATGCAGGGTGAGAGGAGCAGATTGGGAAGAAGAGGCTGGTAGCCAGGAGGAGCACACCGAGGGTGGGCTCCCAGAGTACCTGGCGCTGGTCTCAGGTGAGTGAGACGGTAGAAACGTGAGTCCTGCCTGCCCTCACAGGTCAACAGTCTGAACGATACAATCAAGAAAAAGTACAGGGCTCGGGAGATAGCTCAGCAGTCTAAGCGCCTGCTGGCAAGAGCAAGGACCCAAGTTCGATCCCCAGTACTACATGCCATGCTGGGCCTGGAACCCCAGTGTTATGGTTTATGTCTAGTTGTCCCCCCAAAGCCTCATGCAATCATGGGGCGGAGACTTCTAGAGTTTGAGATATGAGTCATGATCCACTGGGATTATGTGTTTTAGTACTGATGGGGTACAATTGGTTCCTCCCTGGAGCATGACCTGGGCCTGCCTAGGATATGATTGGCTCCTCCCTAGAGCAGGATCAAGGGCCCATCCTGGGGTATGATTGGTTCTACCCTAGGGCACAAAGGGCCCACGTCAGAGTGACTGAGTACAAAGAGACTTTTTAAAGGGCTGTTGCTCTCTGCTCCCCTGATTATTCCGCCGCCATGAACTGGATGCTCTCTGCCTTGTTCCACTCAGCCTTGGGCCTGCCGAATATGGACTGAAACCTCCAGCAACTGTGAGCTAAATAAACTTTCCTTCATTTTGAGTGTCAGGTATTTGTCTCAGCAACAACTAAAGAGTAACTAAGACACCCAGGTACATCTTGTCAACCACCAGAACTGGGCATGGTGGCACACAGTTGTAATCCCAGCACTGAGGAGGCTGAGGCAGGAGGATCACTAGGAGTCCAAGCTGCATAGTGAGACCCTGCAACAACTGGATACATTTTTTTTTTTAATTAGAAAAACATAAGGTGAATCCCGGAATGTGTGTGTCCCCATGATACCCCCTTCGAGTTGCTGGTGGTCAGTAGGATCAGGGACAGAGGACAGAATTAATGTTTTCCCATCATTGGAGAAAATACTCCTCTTATGTGTCTTTGTGCCAAGCCTAGCCCTTCTTTCCATCTGCTGTTGCTCATGGGAGGAAGGGACACATGGAAGGACATGGCCTTTCCTTTGTGCCCTATCCTCCGCTAATTTCTGTCCCTCTGAAGACAAGAAAGAGCTAGTATAAGCCAGAACGGTTTGCTTTCCGGACAGGTAGCACGTGTCTCTTGAGCCACAGCCATGGACCCTGGCCTTGGAGGACACCCTGGAAAGAAGGGGGACAGGATTGTGGAGCCCTGGAAACACTGCAAAGGAAGCTTGCCGGTCCTGGGCACTTCCGGACTCTCTGGGTTGAAGGCAGTGCCGTCCTTAGCTGTGTCATGAGTGAGCAGGCTGAACGTCACAGGCTTATAGGGAGCGCACCAGTCAGTGTGCAGAGAGAGCTGGGCAGCAACGAGCCCCGAGGCAGACGACAGCTTTGTCTGCTTCCACACATTGCCCTCAGGATTCCCAGGGCTCCCTAGTTCACTCTGATAATTAAGACTTAATCTTGGGGCATCAATGAGTCCAATCAGATCTAACTCAAAACTTCATTCTCAGGGCTGACCTGATAGCTCAGTGGATTAAAACACCTGCTTAGACAGAGCACAGCAGCCAGGATTCAATCCCTAGTGTGCCATGCCAGCCCCACCCCTGGGGCGCACGGAGACGGCGATTGAGCCTGGGCTTGGCGGCGCTCACCTGTAATCCCAGCACTTATGAGGCTGAAAACAGGAGAATCTCTATGAGTCTGATCTATGTAATGAGACCTTAGACCCTGTCCTAAATACTAAAAAAAAACTTCATTCTCACATGGAATTCTACACTCTTTCACCATCTCACTGGCCACCTTCAACCCTGCTTCATGGCTCGGTAGCGATTGCGGGCTTCCAACTGTCCTCTCCCTTCCTCCTCCTCTATCACTCAGCTGCTGCTGGTCTCCAACCCCTCTCCAGGGACTGGGACCTGGGAAGAGAGATGGGGGTGGGGTGGGGTTAACCTCTGTTACCTGGGCAGGCTACTGTGAATGAGGTATTGGCACCTGTCTGGGGACTCATGTGTCACTACGCCCTGATGTGAGGAGTGGGCTCTGTGACTGGGCCTTGGTGGATCTACTGTCTGTCCTCAAGTCCTGCCCGGAGGCTCCACCCACAGACTCTGCCCCCTAGAGAAGTGTCCCCAAGAGGGCTCAAGTTCCAGCTCCCCAGAGATCTGAGTAATCCTGCTGAGGATGGCATCCTGGACTTTCACTGTGAGCTTTCTGGCCTTGGTGCTCTTGCTTGACCTACTCGTTCTGCCTCCCAGAGCCCCTAGAGCCTTTCACTGGGGACACCTCCCTTCTCAGGCCCTCTGGCACCCCTGGCACCTTGCCCCTTCGAGAGTCCTCAGGGCTGTCTGTCCATGTGGGCATTGTGCAGCCGCAGTGACTGGGAGGTGGCGTGGGCAAACACCCCTCTCCCATCCAGCATAACCCCCTGGGTCTATGCTGGAGCCAGTGCAGCCCAGTAGCATGAGCAAGGAAAGAGCCCCTGGTGGTCACCAGTCCCCCGAGGCTCCCTGCCGCCTGCACCACGCTGCTGGGGATCCCTCGGCAGGCACATCTGGCTTAAAAAGGAAATAGGCTATTTCACGACTTACCCGGTCTTATTTTTAGAACCAGTGACTCATCTCCATCAGGGCTCTGGGGCTGCTCTCAGGGGCCAGGCCCGGGGAGGCCCACAGAGCACAGCTGCTCCCCCGCGCCTTGGTGCCCCAAGGTGGGCCGAGGCTCGAGGCAGGGCTTCCCACTCAGGCCACCGGCGATCACAGCCACACTGCCCAACAGGATGGCACCTAGCAGACAAGGGGGATCAGCGGGAGCCTAGCTTGCACCCACAGCTGCCCTGCGCTGCTCCTCCTGCTCACAGCTGGCTGCTTGCTTGTTTGTTTGCTTTTCTGCTTTGTTCTACATGCTTTCTTTCCATCACATTTATTCCCAGGTGTTCTGTTCTTCTCTTGTTCTGGTAAATAGGATCATTCACAGCACCTCTCTAGCTGTGCTCTGGAAATGTTTGAGTCCCTTCCTGTGCTGGAGGCGTGGTCCTCAATGTAAAATAATAATAATAATAATAATAATAATAATAATAATAATAAACTAAAAAGGCCTCACCAGCTTTGGAACCTCCAGAATTATGAGCTGAATGGATCATGTCTCTCTGCAAAGTCCCCAGGTCTACCCTAGGCATTTTGTTTCAGTAAGTAGACTAATAGACCTCTCCTAGCAGATGACTGCATAGACAAGAGGTGACCGAAAAATCCAATGAATGTTTAGACTTTATGTATTGTTTTATGTATTTGGTACAGAGTCTCACTGCGCAGCTCAGACTCGTCGTCATCCTCCTGCTTTCAGCCTCCCCAGCACTGGGATTACAGGCATGGGCCACCACACTGTCTCAGTGGCCGGCTCAGTGCACCCAGAGGCGGGTTTGGCATGGCATGTGGTGCTGGGAATTGAACTGCAGTCCCTGCACTTGCCTAAGCAGACACTTAGTCCACTGAACTATCTCGCTGGCCTTAATGAATGTCAGACTTTAACAACTCATTATAGTAAACCGTATGTTGTCAACAATGATGGGATGGACTAGGCATCATGGGACACACCTGTAATCCTAGCACTCAGCAGGAGGATCCCTGTGAGTGCAAAGCCAGCCTGGGCTACAAAGTGACTTCAAGGTCAACCTCAACTAGAGTGAAACCTGGTCTCAAAAAGACAACAAAAGGGCCGACTAAATAGCTCAGCGGATTATAGCACCTGTAAGCAGTCGCAGGGGCTTCAGATTCGATGAACGATGAACGGGCCTGCCATGCCAGCCCCGCCCCTGGGGTGTGCTGAGATGGCAGTTGAGACTGCGTGGTGGCATGTGCCTGTAATCCCAGCTCTTGGGAGGCTGTAAACAGGAGGATCACTACAAGTCTGATCTAGTAGTGAGACCCTGAACACCATATAGACCCTTCCATAAAAATACAAAAAAAAAAAAAAAAAAGGAATAAATGTGTTAAAAAGAATTGTAGCTATTTTGAAAGGGATTCATGGCAATGTGTCTTTTATTATAACTACTCACCATATTTTTAAATCTTACCTGGCATAGAGTTCTATATAGTGGCTTAGGCCCACCAATGTGACTAAAATCTGCTATTGTCATCTTCAATCCCATTTAGCTGATTCTCTTCCATTTGCCAAAATAATCACCCACCCAGCTGTAAGTAATGATGCCCCTTCCCCTCGTTCCCACACCTCTGGCTTCCTCTTTTCTTGTGGTGCCATGAATTGATTTTCTAGCATCCAACCATTCTTGCCTTTTTGGAACCTGCTTCCCTGGGGCATGATGATTTATGACCGTAATGCACTGCTCCATTTGGAGATCTAGTGTTTTTGCATCAATGTTCCTAAGCAACGCTGGTATGTGTTTTCTCTCTCCATGCCATCTTTGATGGAGTTTGGCAACAATAATATACTTGCTATATAAAAAGTTTTGGAAACTTTCCTTCTTTTGTATTCTACAGCAGATTAAATAATGTCGAGAGGCCTGTTCCATTTTAGTGTGATAGGAACCTCCCATGAAGGGTCTGGTGCCCTTTTAAAATTATTATCACCAATATTTTGGTGAGGATTGTTTGCAAGAAGATCTAGCTATGCAGTTCAGGCTGGCCTTGAACTCACAATGTCCTCCAGGCTGGCTTTAAACTCACTGTGATCCTCCTGCCTCTGTCCTAAATGCTGAGATTACAGGGATGGGCCACTATGCCTGGCTATTACTATTTTAAAGAAAAGCAGACTTTGACAATTTCCTGTTTTTTCAAAGATGAGCAATTTGCTTAGAATTTACATCTTTTTAGAAGGATGTGTGTGTGTGTGTGTGTGTGTATGTGTGTGTGTGTGTGTGTATGTGTGCATGCTGGCTCAGGCTGCCTTCAGGAAGGCTGGGGATTGAACCACTATCCTCTGTGCCTGACCAGATTTGCTCAAACAGGAGCTTAACTGAGCTAACCCACAAGCCCCCAGGATTTACATACTTTGGGGAGTCTTTTTTTAGGAATCATTTTTCTATGCTTCCAAAGTCTCAGATCATTTACATAACACTGGAATCTGTTTCCTATGCTTAGTTATTTGCCTTCTATGTCTAGTTGTTTCCCCCTAGATTTTTATATAGGTGGAGTCTTTTTCCTTTCCTCTCCCCAAAAATCCAGCACTTGAACACATTTGTTAATTCTATCATTATTTATTTATTTATTGTATTTTAGGGAAGTATGTACAGGATGCTCAGGGTCTCACTACTAGATCAGACTCAGTGATCCACCTGTTTACAGCCTCCCAAGAGCTGGGATTACAGGCGAGCACTACCATGCCCAATCTCAATTGCCATCTCAGTGCACCCCAGGGGTGGGGTGGCACTGGAGGCCCGGCATCAAACCCCCAGCCCCTGCGCCTGCTTGCAGGCAATTTGATTTAATCCACTGAGCTATTCGGGCAGCCCTTATCACCTTTCAATATACCCATTTTCTCTTTTATTTCTTCCTTGTGTTGTTAGCTTTGTATTATTCTATTGTTCTCCCAGTTATTGAGTCATGTGCTAAATTCATATGTTTTTGTTTTGTTTCATTTTGGTTTTCAGAGTTAGATACATTATACAATAAAACTGCATTTGGTATATTAAAAAGGTATCTTTCAAAATCAAGGACTATGTTTTCACAGTATAGCTACATTTTAAAGCAAATAGTAGCTATCTCTCACTTCCTAATGAGTGGTTCTTTTTCTCTGACCAATGCTCTTAGGAAGCCTGAGGTCTCAAACCTCCTGGACTGTTCTATTCTCCTGGAACATTCCATGCTTTCCATGTACCTGACGTTGTATATTCAGTATTCAATTTAACATTGTTAAAACAATAATGGAGAGTAATAGAAACATCCCAACTTTCATGTTTGTGAGTGTAAGTGCTCAAAGCTATGACTCTTCCAGCGGGAACTACATTAGCTGCATCAGGACAGAACCCTCAAGACCCTGCCCTGGAAGCCCCTTTGGCACCCCTGTGGCTCATTGTACAGCCACCCACTACTGCCCTCTCATTCCCCTGGGAAGGTCTAGAGCAGCACTGCCCAACATGGCCAAAATAACACCCATTAAAAGAAAGCTATAAAATCAATGCTTTATTTCAGTGAATACATCCAAAATCTTGTGATCATTTTGATGCATAATCAGTTCAAACCCATTTTCAGTGAGATCTTCCACTCTTTTCCAGTGCCGTGTCTCATATCGCTGGTGTTCATGTCACACCCACAGCGTATCTCCAGCTGTACCGGTCACACTTCCTGCACTCAGCAGTCACCTGTGCCCAGCAGGGCGCCTGTCTATTTCCTGATCTCTCTGGTAGCTACGTGCCGAGTAATTGCCTACATTTATTTGCTGTATAATCAGTCAGCTCCCACTGTCTTAACAAGGTACTGCAGTTGGGCGGCTTCAGTAACATCTATTTACTAGAGTTTTGGGAGTCAGAAGTCCAAGATCAAAGTTCCTTTGGAGACCTCACTCCTTGGCTTTCAGGTGGCCATCATCTTGTCCATCTCTGCAGTGGTCTGTCTCTGTGCATGCACACAGCTGTGTCCTGACCTCAGGCATCTAGGATTAGGACTCAATCCATGTGTCCTCATTCACCTGAATCATCTCTTTAAAGGGCCTGTGTCCAAAGTCAGCCTCACTCTGAGGGACTGGACGTTGTGGGGTCATCGGGGTGCACCTTGCACCTGCTGCCCATCACATCAGCCAGCTGCTCACCGTCTGCTTCCCTCCTGCCAACCTGCCTCGGTGGCTGCCAACTGGAAACAGAGAGGCCTCCCTGTGTGTGCAGAAGGAGGACATCACCTCTCCCCTGGACTCTCTTGCTGGGACACTTTCTCAGGACCCAATGGGAAGCCATGGAAGGCTTCAACATCTGACACTGGGTTTGGCACTGCCAAGGGAAGTTGGCATGTGCACTATTTCTGGTGATCAGACAGGGCAAAGTCAGAACCTGAGGCAGTCACGAAAGACACAAAAATGACCGCAATAAAGGCCATGACTGCAAGGGGCCAGTGGCAGGGACAAGGCAAATTGCCTACCTAGTCGCCATTTTGTTTCCTTCCCTTATAACAGAGACCCAGTATCAGCCAGGAAGACAAGGTGCACAGCTACCAAATGCCACCTCTCTGCCATGTCTTCCCCTAGAGATGGCATGTGACCTGGCACATGAGATGGCAAACTAAAGGCTTCTGGGGATGTTGCTATTCATCTCCATTGCTCTTTGCTTTCTTTTCCTGCCTAGAGTTCATGTGAGGTCCCTGGAGTAGCAGTAGCTTTCTTGTAGTTGTGAAGACAAAAGGACAGTAGTACAGACATACGGCAGGGACTGAATCCACAGTAGATCATGGAGCTGCCGTACCACAGCCTGGGAATAGCAACTGACTTGCTATCAATAAAATAAAAAGTTTAATAAAACACTCTGTTTCCTTGCTGGTGTCTGTCACTTGAAGTGCCACCTGAGAGGACCCAGAGGCATCCCCTGCTTGCTCAGCCCCCACTGCCTGCACACCTGCTCTGCGCCAGGCATTGTCAGGAGTCAGTGGATGCTGGCTGTGGCTACAAAAGGTTCTCTTGCTTGCCTATAACAGAAACAAATGTAGACTAGCTTAAGAAGAAACCACTGATCAGCGTAACTGCAATAGGGAGGCGCACTGTAGGGTGGCAGAGCCCTGTCACTGGTGGACCCTGATGGTGGCAGCCAGCCTCAGCCTCTGTCTTCCCTGCCAGGCAGCTGAGGCAGAACACTGCATCCTCTTCCCTGTGCTAGCAGGAGCCCATGGATTCCAGCTCCCTGGAACAAAAGGTAAAGCCCAGCTGGTTCCACACAACCCAGGGGACACTGGTGTCACACACCACTGGACAACTGCAGGGTGTGATTGCACATTGCTCGAGCTGGAAACCTTCCCCTGCCCCTACCCCAGGTGCCTGGTGCACGGGGCGTGGGGGCGCTTGGGTTCCCCGAGAGACATAGGACTTCTCATTCTAAACCCGGGGCTGCAGACCAGGAAAGCCACCCACCTTAACTCCATCAGCTCTGGTTCATGATAACAAATGCGATTTTCCTTCCTTAAAGAGATCAGTCAAGTCATGCATGGTAATTGCAAAGAAAATTGGATAATATTTTTCTTAAAGAGCAGTGTAAACATCCTTCTCCAGCATGGTAAGACTGTTCCTGCAAAGTCCTCAGCCCCCACCCCACTGTCCTTGACCCAGGGGACAGGACCCTAGAACTCTACCCTGTTCATCCAACTGGCCAGGGGACAAATCACAAGAACTGGCCTCTAACATTGCCCTTGACGAGGTACAACCCTCTCTAGGCCGTTTCCCATCATTCCTGGACTTGTATCAGTCTTCCCCTCTCCTTCTGGCCAGCTCTGGCCTGGACAGGCACTGCTCTCCAATGCCTAGTCCTCCTGAGTCAGTAGGTCCTGGGTGTCCCTTGACCCAGACCAACTGACTCCAGCCCTCTGGTGGCTACCTGTGCCCCTGCTCTTGACCAGCAAAGGACAACCATAGAAGTTATGGGTATCACCAACACCTGGAGAATTCCACGTCCACACAACTCAGTTCACGCTTCACGAGCAAGCCCCTCTGCTCCAGAAGGAGTCGCGCCAGTGCTTCTCAGCGCCCCTCCTCATGCCTCCCTCCCTCTTGAGTTCTTTGTTCCTCACAAGATGATCAGGGAGGGAACCTTGCTGTGATCTGGAAACTGCTGCTGTGATCATGGAGCATGCAGGTTCCCAGAGGAGACAAATCAGCCAGTGATAAACCAATCTACTCCTGCCTGGCCATTAAGTTGGTGGCATCTCTCCACGTGTGATGAGAAGGACAAGGTGCTTGACATGTGGCTACGACTCAACTTCCCTGCCCTGTCAGTCTTTGCAGACATATGCCAGTTGCACAGATCAACCGCAAGCACTCAGAAAATCCTAGCAGGTCTCTTGGCTTCTCCAATGACCCGCCTTCCACTAAGCATGGGAATTTGCAGCCTCGCCGGGGTGCTCCCACACACTCTGACCTTCTGCTAAAGGAGGGAGGCGCGGCCCATCTTAGAGATGGGGACTCTAATGTCTGATGAGCAGAGTTCACACATGACCCAGGACAGCTGGGCTTGAGCTCAGGTGTCACAGGTCTGTCTTGGGAACTTTCACAGGGTCTATGCTGTGAGCCTGGACCCTTGAGAGGCCAGGGGTGGCTGGTTAGGATGGGGGGACCCCAGTATGCCTGGTTTGTGGCAGGGTCACAGGTGTCCTAAGGACCTCTCTGCCAACACCCATGTTCTCCTCCAGCCTCTTCCAGCAAACATGTTTATGAAGAATTGGAGGCAGAGAAAGACTTAGAACCAGGTACCTGCTCAGAACACTCACTGCAACTGGGGATCCAGAAGCTGGTGACAGACAGTGGGTCACAATCCCTTCCACACCCCAGGTGGTGGCCGTCCCCATGGGACAGCCTTGGGCAGTCTGGGCAGTCATCGTCTGCCCCAGGTCTCTCTGAGCTTGTGTCTCTTCCACAAACCTCAGGGACACAGGCGTCAGTTGTCCAGTCAGGTGTGAAGGGGCTGGAGGGGCCAACCCTGAGGAGTAGACACTCAGAGGGGCCAGAACGTTAGCTGGAAGCAAAACCAGTAAGCTCAGGCATGTGCCCCCACCCCCAGTTCCCTGTCCCTCTCCCGTCAGCACAAATCCTAGTCCTCCTTGGTTTTTCGGGGCTGCAATGGTGGCTGGGCCAGCCTGTGATCCATGTAGGTCCCCAGGCAGGACCACAGGATGAACCGCACCAGCAGGATGACCACCAACAGCACCAAGAGTGGGTCAGCACCCATACCACCCCCTAGCCAGGAGCCCATGCCGAGGCACTGCCACCCCTGACCCCTGGTGACAACAGCCTCACCCAGCTGGACACTCAGTCCCGATGGTGGCCCCTCGCAGGGACCAACTCCCGCTGTCCACAGCCCCCCAGGCAGACCGGCCCTCCTGAGAGGACAGATCAGGGCGGTGAGCAGCGTCCTTGGTCAAGAGGCCCGTGTACCATTCAGCCAGAATTAACCACTCTCAGCACTGACAATGCCCACATTGTCCAGGGGTCCAGGGGGCGGGAGGCCGCTGCGAGCACGCCTCCTTCGCTGTCCCCGCTGCCCCTGCCCGCCAGCACTGACGTAATCCCCAAACATCTCCAGGCGGCAGCTGCTGGGCGAAGCGGCCGCCTCCTCCCGGCCCTTTCAGCGGCCCACGCCGCTCTTCCGGCCGCCGCGAGACAATCGGGCCCTTTCTCTCCCCAATTAGCTATCACTTCTGGAGGCCCGCACTGTCCGAGCCCCTCGGCGGGCTTTGCAGCAGGCCTGGCCAGCCGGGGGCCGGGAGCTTGGCGGGGAGGCTGCAGAAATGAAAAGAGGAGGGGAGGGGAGGAAGAGAGAACAGTAAGGACCCCAGGTTTGGCTCAATTAGCACACGGGCCACATCCCCGAGGCGTCAGGGTGGCTGCAGCCCAGGCTCCCAGAAAGGCCCTGGGACCTGGGGAAATCCGCTTAACCCCAGGGGCAGCCAGGTGGCCCAGCACCTCCTTCCCCTCGCCGCAGTAGTCAGGAGGCTCTCAGGGACAGGACACTCCCACGGGTCCCCTCACATACCTCCCAGGGTCCCCTGTACTCACCTAGTGACCTTGGGGGAGCAACTGCAGACTCCAGAGGCTGTGAGTGACCTCAGTGGAAAGTGAGGTGGAGACAACCTGCTGAGAGGATTATGGGATCCTTTACAGGGCTCCAAGCGACACCCCAAGAGCATCCTACACCTTTTCTGAAAGAATGGCGTCTTCCCAGCCTTCTCCGTCTGCCCACCATGCACGGGAACGCGCACATGGACACAGTCCCAATGGGGGGACAGCTCTGGCTTTTTGCAGCTGAGAGCTCCCAGCTGGCCTGTGCGCCCTATCAGCTCCTGCCCTGTGCCCACCCATAATGATGGGACCATAGTGGTCCAGGAGGAGGAACAGAGGTCCTCAGCAAAGGGCTCTGGGGTGTACAATAGTGTTCTCAGCAGGAAACAGTCTCACAGGGACAAGTTTAGGGGTCCTTCTGGCCCCTGCTGAGGCCAAGAGCATCTGGGGCCAGAGGGCTTCTTCCCCGGCCGCAGAACGAGTTCCCCCCCAGCAGGCCCTGCCAGAGCTTGCGCCGGCATCTCCCCTCACTGCTTACCCTCAGTGCAGGAACCACTGACCAAGGCTGACCAAGGCTGCCTGCGCTCTGCTCTCTAGGGTGAGGCTGCCCATTGCCAGTGCCAGACAGTGCACCTGCCAGGCTGCCCAGGCCTGCCAGAAGGCCACCCTCGGGGGACAATGAAAGCTCCATGCTTTTTCTTCAAACCTCAGGCATAGGTGAGAGTTTAGCTATTGGGAGCCCATCCAGCAGTAATCAGTCAGGGCATTTGCTTGAGAAGGGCCTCCAGAGAGTGCAGAGGGCCCTGCTGTGCTCCGGGAGAAGCCCTTGTACATCCGGTGCAAGTGTCCCCAGCGGGGGACAGTCATGCAAGCAGGGAGAGAGAAGAGGCTTGCTGCTCAGCAGGGAATTCACTTACCTGGGAGGACCCTGTACCAGCTGAGGTGTCCTGTAGAGCCAGAGCTATGTGTCCTGTCCCAGCCATCAGCTCAGGCCCACCCGGCAGGTGGGGACTCAGTGGCCTTGGATAAAAGTCCCTGTATTTACCTAGCGCATTATCAGACCCGCAGAATCAACACCGCCCATGGTCACGTGGCATTTCTGCACAGGAGGCTCTGGGCCAAGGAGGCTCACTCAGCCCCGTCCTGCTCAGACACCCTGGGCTTCCGGGCATCAGTGATGACAAGGTCAGGGTGCCCTCAGGGGAGAAGCAGGTGGATATCCTCTCCTAGACAGCGTCTTGGCCCCTGGAGGACGGCTCCTGCTGGAGAGGCACTGGGTGCCTGTCGGGGGACCCAAAGACAGAGAAAGACGGCTGACAGATGAGGAAAGGCAAGGAAGTGGTAATGAACTGGCTTGACATGGACTGGCTCATTCTGTCCTGTGGGTGCTCTGCTGGGGTGGGGAGCCCCAAGAGGCTCCTCATTCCCAGAGAGGAAACTCCTTGAATCACCCACAGCTCGTAGTAAGGGTAGCTGGAGACATGCCCTGTCCTCCATCCCAAGCGTCCTGCTTACCACCCCAGTGTCCTGTTTTCAGCTCAACTCTCCTCCTATGGATATCCTGGGGGATACAGAAGCTGCCCCCACCCCAGCATCCCCCACTCAAAGACTGATCATGGGGAGAATGAGACCTGTATCTCCCGCTTGGGGTTGGGCAAATGCCCAAGGCACTTAGCTAGCCTCCAGGGTTACAGGGACCAGGAGCTGTATCTGAAGTCACCCCCTTTTTTGTGGCTTTTCCCCCCTCAACCTCTCTCCCCACTCCTCCCTCCTGTTCTTCCCAGACCACCACCTCCTAAGACACCCACTGCGAACAGAGTCCAAGACAAGTGTGACCAGCGTCTCCAGACCTAGAAACTTGGAGTTTGTCCTGCTCTACAGAGCTGGGTGGTGGGAGCACGTGGCCCTAGTCAGAGAGGTCAGACTGGGGGATTCTGGAACCTTCAGGACTCCGAAGAGCCAGGGTGCTTCTTACCCCAAACGCAAGAGCATGCGAGCAGTGACCAGGGACAAGGCCGTGCTCACTCATCTCTCACTCAATGCTTGGCAAGTGAAACATGGCCACAGGTGAGGTCCACAAGGAGCTGAGGAAAGAAGCAAGGAGAAGATAGATGCAGGTTCCCGGCCCCACACTCACCATGCTGGTGACACTGGGAATGAACCCTGAGGATAACACTGACGTGGTCGCCCCCCACCATGGCATCACTGGGCTGCGCTGGGCCTCTGCTTCCTCCTCCATGAAAGGGAACAGGAATGCCCTCCAACCCTCCAGCTCTGCATGCAGCAAGGCTGAGGCCTTGAGTACTTTGCAGGGCAAAGCCAGTCCTTCTCAGGTGAGGCAAGGTAGCCCATGCGGCCCGTGACTGCAACCAGACCCCCTCCCCAGGAACCGTAGGGACCATCACCAGCCTTGCTGGTCGGCTTTGCTCTGTATTCTCATCAGAGCACTAGCATCCCACACCCCTTTCGTTCCCTCCTAGACTGAGTTCTCACCCAGTGCCCCGCCCCACCCAGTGCTCAGCATGGTTCTGGTCACCTCAAAAGCATTAGATAGGAAAGTGCCACACCACCGGGGTCCCCCTGGCCAAAGTAAAGGAAACCCAAGTTTCCATTAGACCACATTCTGCCAAAACGGTAAAAAAACAAAACAACAACAACAAAAAAGACCTACAGCTACACTAAGTGGTGAGGCATTCTCAGAAATGCCAGCTCTTACTGATCATCATTTTTTTCCTTCGTGCAAAATCAAAAGATGCTTTGCTAAAAAAAAAGAAAAAGAAAAAGAAAAGCAAACTTCCTAGAAGTGTATGACTTAGGAGAATATATGTTAGCTACTTCTGCCCAGACGGAGAGTGAGATAAGGGGGATCCAGCAAGGCTCCCCATGGGAGCCCCTGGGAGCTGCTCCCCAGGAATGTTTATGGACCACTTCCTTCTTGCCCTGGGAATCCTGTATCTCAAAACCCAGCAGCTGAGACCAACAGAATGTGCATTGCAAACTCGGTTTCCACTAAAATGCTCTCCACTTGCAGACAGGCGAAAATTAATTTTCTTTCTTCCTATCCCACAAAAGCAGATTAAAATCGCCAACAGTCGGACGAGTGGGAGAAGTGGAGAGCTTCCTCATTGAAGGAGACCCCCGCGGCCAGCCCTCTCTCCCGCCCAAGGGATGGCCCCAGCTATTTGAAATGCCCTGCTCCTCGGATAAAGCCCCAGCCAGAAGAATGCACTTGAGAAAAAAATGACGCTGTGTCCTTGCCGCGGTTGAAAGCTGCTATGTAACTTTGCCCCGGTGATCAAACAGCTAGTCAGGGACGCTGTCAGGAGCAGAATGAAATTCCAAATAAATTAGCCATGTCCAAGAAGCCAACACAACACCGGATTAAGGCTCACAAAGAAAACACAATTTACTCAGCCTACCTTGTCAGAATTCTTAATAACCTCTCTTCATGTTTCTCACCTCAGGCTGAGAGCCTCGGGGTGGGAAGAGACAAAGTGAACCCGCCTGGAACTTGGACTACACATACTCGCATGTGCAGGGGAGGCCCGAGGCCAGTTGTGCCTAAGTATTTACAAAATCGTGCTTTTAGGAACATTTCAGCAGAGGCCATACACGATCCTATGGGGTATTGTCCCTAGTGGGGGAGACAAGCTGTTGCAAAGTCCCAGGGACATATGCGGCTCCTTGTGGCTGAATAAGCTGGTTCATACATAAGAATACAGGATGTGGGGGCCAAGGATAGGAATACTAACCACCGGCCTGAATTCTGGGCTGCAGGAAGGGATACGTCCAGTGTGTTCTAGCCCAGCATGGCTACCCGTATCTATCTCCGTGGCTACCTAGACACCACTGACCCCTGTAAGCAGCGAGTAGGTGCCATACAGCCATGGCCTTTGCAAATACAAGCTTTTCTCAGTTACAACTCATTAATATATTCAACAGTCCTAAAACAATACCTTTCTTTCTTTTTTTTTTTTATCAATGAACCCAGACAGCTTTCACACGCCGACAGGGGCTCTTTGAAAGTGTTAATAGGCAGAGGTTCGAGCGGCTTTGCACGGGCACCTTTGAAGCCTCCCTGGGCCTCAGCCTCCTCCTCCTGAGGCTGTGATGATGTATCTGCTTTGCCCAAGGGCCTCAGTGAGAGCCCAGCCCTTTCTTTGTCCCCAGAGAGACAGTGGAGAGGTGGGGAGGGGTATTTACAGCACAGAACTGGAACCTCTTGCAAGACACAAAACCAAACGGAGTTTTGAAAGGCCCTGAAAGGAAGTGGCTAAGCTGATCCTGCTCTCTAAGACCAAATCATGATACTAGAGACATCCAGAATATAAAAAATTTTCTGAGAAAATATTTACAGAGATGACCTAGAGGCATTGAATTAAAAAAAAGGAAAGCACACTGGGTGGGCGGGGCTCTCAGGCATCTCCAAGCCAGATTTTTTCCCTCTCCACCTCCAAGCACCAAGGCAGGACAAGCACACCATACGCACCCTGATGAGGGGGCTGGCACCTGACAACGGGTCTGGGGGACAGAGGAGTTCCCATTGTCACTGATGGCCAGCAGTAGCAGTAACTCATCAAGAAGAGACACTCAGGTGGATTGATACTGAGCCCTGCATGGGGGCCAACTCACATATACCCTGAGAGGAGGTCACTCGGTGCACATGCTCTGCACAGGGGGGACCTCATGTGAACAAGCCCCAAGCCAGTTGGGACACTCAGTGGTTAAATCTCACCTTTCCCGTGCAGGGATTTTCTCTGCCTGCTGCCTCCTCCTTACCGACCACCCCCAAGTGCCTTGGTGGCTGTCCCCAAGACACCAGCCTCTGCTTCATCCATGACAAAGTCAGCGCCATAGCTGCTGTCTCAGTCTCCAGCCCCAGATGGCCCAGAGAACCCAGTTCTGTGTCCAACCTGAGCAGTAAGTAGAGAAAGGACTAAGATTTCATCGGGGGTTCAGGGACCCAAAAAAGGTGGATCAGACCCTGGGCACACACAGCTGCCCCACTTCTAGCTCACACACACTCCCACACTCGCGCATACACATATGCACAGTTGCTATCTTAGGGGGAGGCTGCACCACCAGCTTGGGTCCTGGAGTAGAAAGAGCATGGGACCGAGTCCCAGCCCACTCCAGGAGGATGGGGAACATGACAAAGAAGTATCCCTTTGCTTCAGGGACCCACAGGGACATGGAGTCATA
>PVKN010003397.1:0-37489 GCA_004027915.1 Capromys pilorides | reverse complement strand
ATTAGCATATATATTAAATTACTTTTGAAATAGTGGATAAAGTAATTTAGGAAATGATTTGAACTTTTCTGTATTTCCTACTTATCTGTCTTCTAGTCTACTCTTTATTTGTACACATTATTATTATCATCATCATTATTATTATTATCTCATATAAGAGACACTATGTTATATCACAACAGCAAGGAGAAACATGAAAATGACATCTAAGATTTGGAAGCAGATTGATTTATGTAGAAGGGCACTAATCAACTCCATTCCCAGAATATCAGGTCCTGATCTCTGGAGTTCTAGGGCTCATATGAGATAAGCAAGCAGGAAGTTCAGAGGCAGGAGGGGGATTGGTTTATGCCATGTGCATCACAGTGTCCAGTTATGCATACAGTGAACAGCCATTTCTAAGAGATAGAAGCAACTGGAACTGGAATAGAAACTAATACCTGGCCAACTAAGAAACTTAAGTATACTGGCTGGCTAGAGGGACATTTTGTGTTACATTATCCCTCTTTTTCAGTTTTCTTGGCAAATCTTTGCTGAGCATATTACATGTGTTTTACTGAGACAAGACCCAAATAGAAGCAGTAACATTAGGGTTATCAGTGATCTCAGGTTGGACTCTATCCAAGCTCTCCAAGTGTTCTAATTAGAGTATTTTTCCTAAGTTGTTTTTAGGAAAAGACATAGTTTAGGCCTGCTTGTTGTATGACGTTACTCTGGCAAGGTAGTGAGGTGAGGAAGTTAATCTAATCTAGAAGTTTCCACATGTGCCTTGGGCACTCATTGAACCTTGGTCGAATATTTGATTGGATGTTCTATTCTCTCTGGGCAACCATCCATAGAGTTTAAGGTAAAAACCATGGCTAGCAGGGGGTGTGGAAGCAATGACTGGGGCAAGCAGACTGAAGACACAGAAATGAAGGGGGATAGATCTGGAGGGAACCTGTGATGAGCAATGTCCTCAGGCTTCAGCTGTGTGTCGACTGGTCAGCATCCAGAGTGGCCAGAGCGGGGCATCCAGTGCATTGCTTCTTTAGAGTTAGCTTCGGAGGAGTATTCCAAGTTCTCCAGCAGATCTAAGGTTGGAGTGCTGAGCCTTGTAAAAGTAGTTAATGTGTACCTGGTTTGTGTGTGTGTTTAGAAATGTCTACAGATATAGCTAGTCTTTTAATTAGCTCTATGCTTTTCTTAAACTTTTCTAGAGCTTTGTGGCCTGTATGCTGTGTGCATTTATCATTAATCTCACTTGTAAGTTTCCTTTGCTACAAAAGCTGACCTGTTGTCACTGCCAGTAGTCAAAGGTAGGCCACATCTAGGGATGACTTTTTACTACAGAACCCTACAAATTTTTATTGTCTTCTCAGTAGGAGTAGGGAATGGGACGTTGGGGCTGGTGACTCAGCTACTGAAGGCTGAGCTAGCAGCAGGGGTGCTTAGCCAGCACCGCAGCTGGAGCTTGTAGGATATATAGTGGGAGAGGCCTGGTGGCAGGGGTTGATGTTTCAGCCATTTGGATCCCCAGAGGGAGTTAGCCTGGACTAATTTCAGTCAACAGTGGTAGGTTCCTCAATGACCGCAGGAGGCAGTTTGCTTGGCAGATCAACCCTGCAGGGGAGTTTGGGCCAAGAGAGTTTTGTTCAAGATGACCATGGCATATGTATCCTGTCAGTTTCATTCCTAATGGAGCTACTTCCATCATAAACAGGATGTAGTCAGCATCTGTCAGGGGTCCATCGTTTTAAAACAGTTTATGCAAGCGCAGCATGTGGCACCTAGATAGTTGTGTCCTGGTCTGTGACCTTGTTCATCTTCTTGATCAGCAGGATGATTGTTAGACTTGATAGAAGCCAGAAGCTCTAAGAAATTTAGAGTTTTTGGGATTTTTTTTCTAACCTGTTTCTGCCAGATGGCATAGCAGAGCTTCTTTCCAGAAGGCAGTCTGAGGATCATTTATCAGAAGATGTTTTTGAAAGAGGAGACAAGTTTTTCAGTTTCTGGGAGGTAGAGTCCAGGTGAGTGGACTTTTCAGTCCAACACTGGGGTCTTCGTGAAGTGGGTCTGACTGACAGGAACCAAATGCAAATGAAGGCATTCTTTAGGCCCAGGCAGGTGTACTGGTGGGCTGAGGGTGGCAGAAGACTGAGGCAACATGCATGGGGCGGGGGTGTCTGGGTGGCATAGGCAGCTCTGTGATCTTCAACTGGCTCTATGCAGAAGAAGGGTGTATTTTGGCAGCTTGACAGTCTGTAAAGATTTTGTGGTTTTAAAACTTCTGGGTATGTGGCTGAGTTTCCAGCAGTCTCTTATGACATGGGATGCTGTTTGATGCAGGAAGGGTTTGCCCCAAGAAGTGTTTCACAGTCAGAGGAAGGTGATCATTGATTAAATCTCAGGGCCCAGGAGACAGTGACAAAATTGTGGAGTTGAAAGGGACAGGGAAACATATTATCTCAGAGCAGCCCAATCTGTTGTCAGGGCCTCCCTGAAGACAGTGGGTGAGTACCCACATCCTGTGACAATTGGAGAATATTCCAACAAGCACCTGTGTGTTGGGAATAGCAGAACATAAAGCAATGGCTGCACTGCTGACAGCACAGGGGTCTTGCCCAAGGGGCTTCATACTCTATCAGGGTCTTGAACTGCTGTGTGGCCGGATGCCTGCTTGTGCTTCCCATGACATTTGATAGAAGCTGGGCTTCCAGTGGGGCAGGATGGTTAATGGCCATACCTGAAAGCAAGTCTTTAGCCTAAATCTCTGGGAGGAGAGTTTTCAGAGCCTCACGACTGCCATTAATTGTTCTCAGGTTAATGCAAGCACAACCTTTTTGTCAAGGAACAGTCAAAGTTCAAAGTGCAGGGTAAAAGACAGGGACACTGACCTGTTGTGAAAGAAATACCCTCCTAGTTTTCAAGATTGTGCCAGGCAGAAGGGCTGAGAGGCCAGAGTCTCAGTTGCCCTGGTGATGGTAACTTTTTGACAGAAGGTACTTTTAAAGGCAGAGACTCCCATTCCATTGTCTACCAAAAAAGTCACAGCTTTGCCCCCAACTTTTGCAGTGACCTTTGGTCCTCAGAGGCCCGATTCGATAGAGCTCTGTCTCTTCTGTCTACTCAGGCTTGACAGGGCGCAACTCATTTGACAGAGCTGACAGGCCAATTTTTCCCAAGTCAAAATGTGAAACTCAGAAGGCATTGATGACAGTCATCCTCAATGGGCAATAGATGACACCATCTGACCAGGACAGGCACATCTTGGGGCAGGGCTGTGTGCCTCAATGAAGGCAGTGCTAGATGTAGCCATTTCAGTTATCTGGAAGTAGATGAGTTGGGAGCAAAGAGTCAAGCGTAAGGTGTTGACCACAGCTGTGGTGGCTGATGTGGGTAGAACAATGGGCTCTCTCTCTCTCTCTCTCTCTCTCTCTCTCTCTCTATATATATATATATATATATATATATATATATATATATATATATATATATATCTTTCTCTCTCATTTTTCTTTTTTATGTAGGGGATGGTTTGGTTTTAATTTTAACTCTGTAAAAACCCTTTTTCCTGTATTTAGGGACTGTGGATTTTAACTAATTACTTCCCATCTCTGACTTCCTATGTGTGTGTTGTGTACCCTTGCACAATGGTACAACCAACAAAAGGGGGGTTCCCTTCATGCAGACTCCCACCTGGCTGTGCCCTTCACAGGGACCTAGGTGTGACTTAGCTTGAGAGGGTGCCAGGCCTCTGTTGGACCATATGTTGATTGCAATGAAACCACAGGTGAGGATCCAATCAGCTACCTCGACCAGTGCTTCCCAGCCTTGGTGCACAGACAGAGCAACCTGTTGCTTGTGCTGCATCTGCCACTCATTCATACCTTCATTCAGCAGTACTCAGAGGTTAAACATTTCAAGCCTTTTCCCTTGAGGGTGGTCTCGACTGACAGTTGATCAAATTCCTCTGTGCTTAAGCTGAGTATGACTGACAGACAAACTGGGGTTCCCCTGGAGGTCTTACCCAAATCAGGCAGGCAGGCAGACAGACTGCATCCTCTCCCCTTTAGGGTCCAATGTGAGCTGCCTGACCTGGAAGCCAGGAATCCTCCCCAAGACTTCCAAGGGGACTCCAGAAATCTCCAGGGTGCCCCTTCCTGTTCAGACCTGGAAGATCTGTGCTCCATCCTCGAGGGCCACAACTGGTAACCAAAGAAGTCAGCATGGTCAGTCTGCCCAGATGATGCACCAAATGCACCCCAAGGAAGATTCAGAGACAGATTTATTTACTTTAATGGGCACTGACTCAGATTAATCCCAGAATATTTATCAGGCCTTAAGTCTCTGGAGGACTTATGTGGGATAAGCAAACAAGAAGAATAGAAGCAGAAATGCTCCCTCAATTGGGGATTGGTTTATGCAGTGCAGATCAGAGAGATCAGCTGCACATCACATGACTGGCCACTTCCACGAGGCAGAGGCAACTTGAACAGGAACCACTACCTGAGCAACTAAGAAACTGAAATATCCTGGCTGTGGGGGGCATTTGTGTTACAATTTTTATGTGTATGTGTCTGATATAGACTTAAATTGCATACATTTATCTACAAATACCTCAAGTCTATTTTTATTTATGGTATCTACACTACATTCTGCTCACGAATTCATCCCTTAATAGGTATATAGGCTGTTTACAAGGTCAAGCTATTGGCTCTTGTGTTGCTATAAACACGAGTATACCCGTATCCCTGTAGTAATATGATTTTAATTCGTTTTGGAAGATCCCCGACAGGAGAGTAGCCAAGTCAAATGAAATGTCTACTTTTAGTGTTTTGAGGAATCTCCACACTGACTTCTGTAGTGGTTGCACTAGTTCACATTCCCGCCAACAATGTAGAAGAGTTCCTTTGTCCCCATATCCTCATTAGTGTTTGTTATGGGTAGGTTTTTGAATGACAGCCATTCTTGCTCAGTTAAGATGGTGCCTCAAGGCAGTTTTACTTTGCATTTTTCTGATGTCCACACAGTGAAGAGACAATCTACAGAATGAGAGAAAAAAACTTATCAGCTATTCCTCAGAGGGCTAGCATCAAGAATATATTTTTAAAAAGTAAAAGAAACACTAGACTCCCCAAAATGAAAGACTCAGTCAAAAACTAGCAACTAAAACAAATACATAAATACAAGGAAAAATGCAAGACATCACTTTGAGTGCTATACTTTCTTAAAACACATAAGTTGGATACTACAGTTGTCTCACCTGTGAAGTAGAGAAAGTGTCACACAGAGACATTAAATGAAGGGCTCACATGGGATATTTGCTAAGTCAATGAAGACTCAGTGGTCTCAGCTCTTATTCTGCACAACTCTCCTTTGCCACCCTCTGGTGGGATAAGAGCTATGACCTAATAAGGGAACAGATCAGAGAGAGGGGTGCACTGGAAGTCTCAGGAAAGGAGGAGCATTGTGAGTCAGCTCTGGGCAAGTGTACTCTGAGGGCTGGGCTGCCCTGTTGCCATGGTCCACGCTTACTGCCTGATCCCACTCCACGGCCCGCCACTCAGCATCAGTGGTCCTTAACCACAGGAAAGGTGCTTGGAGTGCTAGCAGATGTGTTCTTATCTTCCTTTCACTCATTATTGTTGTCTTTTTTTTAGTTTGGAAGTAAGCTCATAAAATGTGCCATGAGACGTGGCTTGTTTCAAATGCAAACCTTTGGGTGGAACACCATGTAGTAGATTGGTTGTTTGATCTATCCATGACAAGTGCTAAAGCCCACCTGCATTGATTTTCCTCGAGCAGTGTACTTCGAAGGGTAATTTAATAGTAGTATAGAGCATAGCTTTTACGGGTGGGAAGGAGGGTGGCAGACCAGACGAACGCAGGGAGCTGCTAATGGTGTTTTCCTGATGCGACTGCTTAGGTCAATGGAAAGCTGTCACAGCTTAATGTGCCTGCTTTGGAGGGTGCTATCACGTGCAGCACTGTGCCATTCCACAACATTAAAACAACCGACACTTGTCAGAGCAGGAGCTATTAAAGATGTTCTATCAAGCAGTTATGATCATTTGAAGAACAAAGTTATGATTCTTTTTTTTTTCCACCTTTAATTCTATGTCAAATGCAAAAGCTATGAAGAAAATGCATTTAATGTTCCAGAGCAGGTATGACATGGGCCACTAATTTCCCTCAAAGGCCTTTCCTTTGCTTTTCCTTTCCAGCTACGGAAATCAGACTTTTTTCTAGAGGAATTTGTGGGCGCTTTGCCCTACCATGCTTGTGGAACCAGGAGAGAGTTGAATCTCCTAAGTGCCTGTGGTCCACTGCACTGTCCACCTATCTTGGCTAAGAATGTAGACCCATTGCTGGAGCCATAGCTTTTGGTGTTTACCACCATGAACTTTCTGTTGTGTGCACTAAATAGGCAGTCATCTTCTCTTTGTTTTGTGATGTATGGGATACTCAGTTCAGAAAATCACTCTACAAAGAAAAAAGATGTGGTAACTGGATGACATGAAAGTTGTCAGAAATATCTTCTAAGAGATCTTTCGAAATTGGATAACTTGTTCCTGAACAAGTGTTCACTGTGTGCGGGAAGGCTGCTGAGCATAAATCTTTTAAGTTAGGGGGTCGTGCATGATGATGCTGCAGAGCCAAAGCAGAATGCAGGGAACACAGTGTACCCCTAAGGCGTCACGATTTGGAGGGGAATGGTGATGCCATCTGACGAATCCTACGGGAGGCCATTGAATTCTGGGTATGGCTATGAGGTGGAAAAGGGAAAGAGTTGAGAACACAGGGACAGGGCAGTGTGGAGTGGGGCGCTGGGGTGCAGGCGGCTTAGTGCAGAGGTTGGTGTGCACCAGAAGTCACGGCTTTTGTGATCATGAAGGAAAGGGGGTAACTGAGAGGGACTGTCGTCTTGATCTTGACACTTGGGGGTGCTATCAACTGAGATAGGAGAGAGGGAGGTGCTGCGATGTATAAAAAGTACAGGAAGTGATACATTTGGAGAACTCCAGGGGATATTTAATATTTCTAAATACCAAATTCCTGAGAAATATCAAGGGAGAATTCCAGAGCTGGAAATTTGATTCAATTTAAACTGCAATTGTTTTGATGGTGAGGCATCACCCACCCTGCATGAAAACCAGGGGATGCAACGTGGCTCATAGCATTCACTAAATATCCCTTGAATTTGGAGTCTGAAGCTCTGAATGTAGTCTGAGACTCATGGCTGAGATCCACAAGCTCGCAGCATCTACTGTAAATACAGGGATGGGTGGCTTAGGGCAGGAAGCAGTTCTTGTATGTCTCTTTCTCCTCTATAAAAATCATGCTCAAGGTATATCTCAGAGCTTTTTACAATTCTATTATTTAGAACAGCTTATCTCTCTGGATGGGACACTCGATAATTACGGAAGAAACAGACAACAAGCGTCCTCCTTGTTGCACCATACCGGGAGCCGGCTAGAGCGCCTGCTTCTGCAGTGAGCGAGAGACCCCATCACCCCCAAGTCCCCGACATCCTTCTCAGTTAGGCTTTAAGGCTGAAGCAATTGAAGCCTGCCTCAAAACACTGTAAAACAGAGCTGCCAGTTACCTCTCTAAAAAGCTCAACCAAACTACTGAATTGTTTACCAAATGGCTTAAGACAAAGAAGGGAAAAAGACTGAAATTGCTACAATTAGAAGTGAAAAGGCATGCATTACTGTTAGTTTTATAGAATAAAGAATTTAACACTATGCATTGAAAACTGCTAAGTCCATACAGCAAATAAATCAGTTTAAATGGGAAAATTTCTAGAAACATATATACTGCTAGTTTCAAATAAAAAGAACCTGAAAACTCAACTGGATCTATAAAAAGGAACTAAACAGACTTATGATGAAAATAAATGAGCAAAGAAAACCCCGGCCTCAAATGGCCTCAGGGAGGAAGTGTACAAAACATTTAAGGAAAAATTATTCACCAGACTTTTCCCCAAAAGAGTGATGAATATTTTTCAACTCACTCTATGATATCATTATTATTTTGATACTAAATCCTGGACAAAAACATCATATCAGAAAAACTATAAAATAAATATCTCCTGAACATCAAAACAACTTTGATGTATAAGAAATATTAATGTATGTACTGTACTAGGATTTGTTCCAAGAATTCAGGGTTTGTCTAACATCTGAATGTCAATTCATATATACATATAGGACTTGTGTTGATCCTCCTGTTTTCAGCCTCCCAAGTATTGGAATTAAAGGCATGCACCAGCATGACCAGTCTCAAATATTGTGTACTATTTTAAAAAATATTGTTGGTACAGATTCTCTACACAGCTCGGACTCATAGTGCCCCCTCCATATTAATAGATAATGAACAAGAATGCATGACCATTTCATTAATGCCAAAAATTGACAAAACCCAACAGCTCTTTATAAAGCATAGTAAAGATAGAAGGGCACTTTCTCTAATTAATAAAGAACATAGATGAAAACTCCATGGCTTACATCCCACTCAATGGTGAAAAGCTCAAGGCATCAAACATGACAGTGACACACCAAAATCTTCAACTGCTTGACAGGACTGAGACTTCCACAGTTGTTATGCTCTGGGCTATAGTTATCACGGAGAGTGAGCCATGTTTTTGTTTTGTGAAGATAGCAAATATTCAGGGTCCTGAGGCCAGAGCTTTCAGCCTCGTGCGCTCTCTGGTGCTGCGATCGGTGTGTGACACAAGGTGTGAAGGATGTGATTCCTTAGTCACATCTGCCTGGAGTCGCCGCAGACAGCCCCCCCCCCGCCCCCCGCCCTTCTTTAGGATGGGAGTGGACTTCTCCACACTGCTGGCCCTGCGCTGTTACACAAACAGGCTTCGGAGTGTTGCAAGCTCCTGCATGCTCCCTTCTTGATTCTGGCTTCTGGGGTTATGCAGAGAGGACCTTGTCTATGTTGAATGGTCCCTGAGATTTCAACTCCCAACTGCAAGCCTCATGTCCAGGTCCAGCAGCTACATGGCTGCACCTAGGGTCTGGTCAATGCATGCTGAGTTCTGGCATTGGGGAATTCCATATTGCAACCCTTCAGAGTAAGGTAAGGGCGGGGGAGATAGCTCAGCAGTCTAAGCATCTGCCTGGAAAGTGCAAGGTCCTGAGTTTGATCCCTGATACTGCATGTGGCGCTGGCCCCATGTGGAGCCGACCATCAAAACCAGGCTTGGTGGCATTCATCTGTAACTCCAGTGTTGGGGAGACTGACACAGGAGGAGCACTGTGAGTCTGAGCTGTGTAGTGAGTCACTGTACCAAATGCATAAGTAAATAAAAAAACTTTAAAAAACAGAGTCAGTAAATACTTCACTACTTCTGTCCTACTTTGCTATATTTTACCTGGCATTTCTAAGTGTTAACAGGAAGGAGAACATGTCTGCACATTCATATGCATATTTATGCACATGTTTATAGGCATATACCCCGTACGGGGCTCTCAATGCTTTAGTTTGTTGTTCTTCAAAGAACAACAGAGTGGCTGCTCTCCTGGTCCTCGAGTTCGCAACTCATAAGAGAGTTATCGAAGGCTTAGAAGAATGAGAAGAGGAAAACAGTTTTCTTCTGCAAGCCCTGTGCACGACGGTCTACTCACAAAGTATGCTACTGTCATGATTTACCCTGAAGAGACAAGAAAATGAAGGTCTACGACTACTAGACCTGCCTTTACAGTTTAAGTTCATTCCATTTTTATCTTTCTGTATCATCTTAAGAGAAAAAGGAGCTGACTCATTAGCTGGACGGATGCTCAGCTCTGACCAAGTGTTCCGGGCAGTGCTGTGGCCAGGCTGACACGCACGCCCCTCCCAACCTGGAGCCTCTTAGCGCCTCGGATCGTGATCTAGCACGCTGTGGCTTTCTTTGAGCTTTTAAATGATTGCTTTATCCTTTCACCTGAGTCTTAGTCCAGCCGCTACTGACCTCCCCTGGGGTGCTGGCAGTTGGTGAGAGTCTGTGGTAGACCTCTCCACCAGGCTGGGTGAGGAGGAGCCCAGCCCAGACCCCTACTCTATACCCGCATCATGTTGTGCCTCTCCTCCTGGAGGACTAGGACGATTGGAGAGGCATCACTACTGGAGCCCAGGGTGCCTCGTTACTAGCACTCTGGACCTTCGAGTCCCTTCTACAGCCATCATAGCCTCCTTGCTATGGCTAGCCCAGCCTCCTCCTCAAGGACCCCCTTACAAGACCAGCTGTGTTACCCTAAGTCCTAGACATGGGTATCTGCACAGCTGCAGGCAAAGCACACACCTATACCGGTGCCACCCCACCTTCCAGAGCAAGGTGGAATCCGGGAAATAGTGAGCAGCAGGGTGGAGCTAGAGCCAGGACACAACCCCTGGTGCCACCACATTCCAGAATGGGACTCTGGGGGAATCCAAAGACTATAACAAGGACCCTGGCTTTGAAAGTCATTAAGGAGGAATACTTTTCAGGGCAGGAACTCCAAATCTGTTACTTTAACTGACAATTGGATTTCTTGAATTTGAATTTGTAAATCTGTGGACTTGGCAGTTGGGCCTCGATTTGAACTCTTGCCCTGGGCCTTGCAAGTCTTAAGAATACACAGCGTTCATGTCTCATAGAAGCAGCCCACTGTTCAAGAGAGCATTGGGATGAGACATGGCAAGAGGCGGGCCG
Organism: Capromys pilorides; assembly: GCA_004027915.1. Lineage (NCBI taxonomy): Eukaryota > Metazoa > Chordata > Mammalia > Rodentia > Capromyidae > Capromys > Capromys pilorides. Next base: position 26,820 of record PVKN010003397.1, on the reverse strand, counting down.
AAATGCGCACCTTGTATTACAGGAGTGTAAGGGAAGGGCTCTGTGGATGGCAGGCGAGGAGGGAGCTTGAACCCAGCACCAGGTTAGAGGGGAAATTTCCAGTGGACCCATGCTTTATGTTTCTTCTTTTTCTTTCTTTCTTTCTTTCTTTCTTTCTTTCTTTCTTTCTTTCTTTCTTTCTTTCTTCTTCCTTCCTTCCTTCCTTTCCTCCTCCTCCTCCTCCTCCTCTTCCTCTTCCTCTTCCTCTTCCTCCCCCTCTTCCTCCTTCTTCTTCTTCTAGTGAATTTAGGACAGAGTCTACAGGGTGTACAGGGTCTCACTATGTAGGTTGGACTCATAGTGATTTTTCTGTTTTCAGCCTCCCAAGTGCTGGGATGACAGGCATGCCCAACCACACCCAGTCCCCGTCTCAGCACACTCCACCACCCCCCCCCACCCCCCGGTGGGGCAGGGCTAGCACAGCAAGCTGGGGATCAAACTCCAGCCACTGCACTCTGAAAAGCAGGCACTTTAGTCAGCTGAGCTACCTGGCCGTCCCCTTTATTCTGTTGTTAAGAAAAAATGGCATGGACCAGGATAGGGAGCAAAGCTTGGGCAAGACCGGGTTCAGCCAGAAGCTGGGGTGGTGTGGTCCAGTAATGGCCTTTACCCCATGCATAGGGCACAGCTGTCAAGCAGGAAGCAGCAGCAGAGGCAGCCAGGCTGGGGCTGCCTGGAGGCTGCAGAGGGGGCACAAGGCAGAATATGAGGGTACAGAGAGATAACCCTAGGTTTGCAAACTGAACTGTGTTTAGGTCAATAATGAACAGCACACAAGAAGGGTATTTCATGGTATCAGACATAGGTGAAAAATTTGTATAACCTAGTGATAGCATGCCCAAAATGTGGTGTGCAATACGTGAGACATTTGTGACAGTGCTGGTGTAAATAACTCACTCTATGGCCAATGGTATACAAGCTTGGCATATAGGAAGTGTGTGCTGGACCTGACACTTCCTAACGAACCATGGCGATACTGGTTGATGCCTATGATGCACTGTGCTTTGATCTATTATTTTAGCAGCCACTGCTGCCTGTATTAAGATAGCTTTGCTGTAAAGTAGTATCGTGCTGTGTGGCTCAGCCTTGTACATCCGTGTTTGTCATGCATCTTGACTTCGCCAAGAGGATGCAGCAGCTGATTGACTTGTGCCCACTAGGTTTATGTGACTGCATCTTGGTGTGTGCATGGGGACAAAGGAGCAGAATGACCCAGTTCTTGGAACACAGGAAGTTCAGTTTTTACCTATCTTAGTTTGAACTCAGCAGGAGGCGGGGCAGACCTGACTCCTTAAGAGCAGTGACGTGATTGGAGACACAGAATAGAGGAGAGCAGGGGATAGAGCCCTGTGTGTGCACTGCCGCTGTGTCCACTGCAACAGCTGGACACCGAAGTCACCACTTGTCAGGCTATGTCTAGGTTATAGAAACAGAGTTTGCCTTAACCTCACAGGACATTCATACCCTCAAGTAATCTGGATTGATTGGCCCTCCTTGGATGGTGCTAATCCTGCTCCTTTCACAAAGCACAGCAAACAGTCAGGCATATCAACATTTTCATTCTGGCCTTAGGGACAAGGGACAGAATCAGCAGCCCTCAGGATCTCAGCTCTGGGATATCTTGGAGCGCGCAGCGAGTGAGCCACATCCTTGTGTTCTTGGGTAGTGCAACAGCTGCACACACAGGACAGGGAGGTGGGGGTGAACGACTTGGGGTTTCTTTGGGTGGAACCTGCCCTCGAGAAGGGACACTGCGTACCTGCTTCACCCTGCTTTAGGCCCGCTGTGCCCTGTTGCCTGTGCGGCACTTCCAAGAGTTCGAATGCTAAACCCACCCTGTAGGAGGCCTTCGACTGTGAGCTCCGCGCGAAGCAGGAAGAAGTCAAGGTAGAGTCAGTAACGGGAGTGTCCCGCGTCACACAATCAGCAGTGCATTGTCACCTGACACCAGAGGTCAGGAAAGTGAGAGGTGGGCAGGTGCTGCACAGCCCAGTAACCCCGCCACCAGCTTCTCTGCTTTGATCTTGTACCCAGACTTCCTTGATCTTTGCACAAAAGTGACAAGGTAACTTGATGGTAGCCAGGTATTTTTCTATTGTTCCGTCCTCTAGCCCGCATGTGGACATAACTTTAAAATGATCAGCTTGATTTTGCTTCTTTGCTGTTGCTTTCTGTGGCTCTTTTCTGCCTGTGAAACTGAACTCATAACCCATCAGGAAACCCATGCTGTGTTTTAGGGGTTGCCACGTTGCCCCATACTAGAATAAAAACCGAAGCCAGTTAAGATCTTCAAGCTGGCTTGCTGAGACTGCGGGCAAAGGAAAGGAGGCCCTGAGCCAGAGGTGGGACCCAGTGCACCTCTTGGCCATCCCTGCAGCTGGAGAAAGGAAGGGGCCGAGGGTCCTGGGCCGCAGGTGCCAGTCCCCTGGCCTCCTGGCCTATCATCCTGATCGGAATTCACAGGCCCGCTTCATGTAAATGGCACTTTATCCGGCTGGAAATGTGAGTCCTGTCAGAGGCACTGGCTCCGTCACGCTTATCAGAAATACATTATCAGGTGGGGATTAGACAGAGCAGCTGCCCAGGACCAGTGGATAATGAATAATGAAAATTCCGTGGACTGGAGACAAACACCATTGACAGGCAGGGCTGTGGAGCCAGGCTTTCACTCAGCTGGATGTGACACGCGCGCTCTGGGCGCTTTCCACCTCATGCACCAGGGCCAGGAGCGCCTGGGTCCAGCGGGGGGCGGGGCGCAGGGCTCCCCGCTCTGCCCCTTCCTGGCCTCCTCCCAGGCCTGCTGTCCTTGCTAGCCTCCCTGACCTGCACAGCGGAGGAAGAAGATCCATGCACCCGCCCACGCGCCAGCAGCAGCGGCAGCGGGCTGAGGGTCCTCGGGCAGCCCAGCCCAGCCCAACGCAAGGTCCTAAAAGCCTTAATTAACTCTGCCTTTGAGTCCATCACTTTTCCTCAAGTGAAGTCGACTTTGAAAGAGGTGGGGAAGGTTCTCAGGATAATGAAGTGTTTACAGTAGGTAGATCAAAGTTTATTTTAATTCTCTGCGTCCCCGCACTCCCTGACCGCTTCCTTTTGCTTTGTCTTGGCAGGGAGGATCATGCGGGTGGAGTAGGCAGTCTCCATACAGACAATAGTTGGGCAATAATTGTCTCCTTCCTCTTTCATTCTGCAAGACAATATCCTGATTTTTTATATTGCAAAGGTCAAATAATCAACAGTCACAAAGCTCTATTTTAAAGAAAGTGGGGGAAAACCCCCCAAATAATTAAAGAGATTCTCCACTCCCTGGGCTGTATAACACGTGGTTCTGAGGGAGGAGGGGGTGCTGGTCTCCTGTGGAGATGTTTGGTCTCCAAATTACAAGAGCTACTTTTTGTTCTTGGGTCACTTGCTCTCGCCTTCCTGTCTCTCACAAACAATAGGTTGTGTATCGGTCCTAAGCTTAGGCCTGGACCACTGAACACACCCCTCCCCTGCCCTCCTGGGGCTCCGAGTCAGCAGAAGGCCGGGTGCTGGGCACCTGGGAACAAGGCACAGCCCTCAGGCTTACAACCACCCAGCGGTGTGGCGTCAGCCTTCCTGGGGCCACCGCGTAACCTCAGACAAGAGCCTTGAGTGGAGACCCACTTCTCCCAGATCTGTCGTGGCACTGAAGTCAACAGGATGCTGTGGGAAGGAGAACCTCCCCTGCCAGAGCCTCACGGTGTCTTCCAGCCAGCGTGGGGGACATGGGCTTGAGGAGTGGGGCAGCTGACTTCTAAAGAGAAATCCCAGAGCTGGGGATGGAGCTCCTGCGTACAAGAGCCCGCCTGAGTTGGATTTCCAGCACCCACACCGTCCTAACAAGAAACCAACAGAAAGAGAAATCATTTACCTAGCTCCTCATTTTAGTTTCCAAAGCAGGAATCCTGTGCCAGCTAGGACCTGCAGAGGGAGGTGGGGGTGGGAATGGTGACGGGAGCTCAGGGAAGAGCAGAGAAAGACAGGGCAGGGCCGGGGCAGACCCTAACAGCAACCCCGTGGGAAGAGCTGCGTAGCGTGCGTCATGTGCGTGCCAGCTATCTCGGGAGGCCTTAGGGTGCGGTGTGGGTGAGTGACTCCGACTCCCCAGCTGTGCTACGACCAAGGTCATGGTGCATGCTCCTGGGAAGAGCTCTGGAACTCTGGAGGTGAGATGCAGCGGGAGCGTGTGGTCCCTAGCTGCACACACATGGCGCACGCTACGCAGCTCTTCCCGCGGGGTAGCTGCTCGTATCTGCATGAGAGAGGCAGGATGGACCGCTGGGGAAGCAGGCAAGCCAGGTTTTACAGAATCTATCAGTTCTTAAAGAAGACAGAAACTTGATCTTAAAGCAGGGAAAGGCTGCACAGGGTGTGGAGTGGGCAGTGGCTTTTGTAGGAGCAGGCACAAGGCCACAGAGCAGAGCCCGGATGAACCTGGCCAGACAGGCGGGGTCACCTGCAGCTCATCACTTTACAAGCTGTTTAGCCTTGGACGAGTGACTCAGCCTCTCTGTGCTTTAACACCTCTTCTCAAAAAAGGCGCTGACAGTACTTCTGTGATAGCCCGTAAATTGGTAGATGAAATTCAGAGGAAGGCCTCCATTCTCTAGAACGTTCTATGCAAGATGTACTGGGTGTGATGGTGCTGCTGAAGACCACAGTGATGCCGACAATGCTGTTGATCAAGATCACAATGACAATGTGGATTTTTCAGTTCTGTATCTGTTGTCTGGAGGTGAGACTGGCTTGAATAGAGCTGAAAGGACAGCTGTGCGGGTTGAGGGGAACTGCGTCACTAATGAGGAGGGGTTTCCAGGACTTCAGGAGACAGACGGTGTCAGCTTGAACTAAGGAGGTGGTAAGAGCAAAGCAGAGAGATGGATGCATTAGAAATATATTTAGGAGGCAGAATCGAGAGACTCGGTGGGGACCCATCATGCATGTGTCTAGGCCTCTGCCCACAGCTTCCTGTGGCCACACGTGGATCTTTTTCAGAAGTGGCTGGATCTCGAGTGTGGACACTGGGCCCGACTCATGGTGCAGTGCTAGGCTCAAGGGGTCTAGCACTAAGGATGCAGCGCTGCCCGACCTCAGGAACCTGGATAAGACGCAAAGAATAGAAAGGGTGGTGATCCTGCCTCTTGCTTGGCTACCTTCTGTCTGTCTCCTGGTCTCCTCTTGATGCCCCTCTGCCATGCCAGCCTGCATGGGAGCCAACCAATTATGGAGTGAAACTTCTACAAATGGTGAACTAAGGGGCTGGTCAGACAGCTCAGCAGACTAAAGTGCCTGCTTAAGCAAAGTGCAGTACTGGGGTTTCAATCCCCACAGTGCCATGCTGGCCTTGCTCCTGAGGTGCACACAGCGTGCCTGAGACTGGGCATGGTGGCGCACACCTGTAATCCCAGCTTGCGAGACTGAAAACAGGAGAATCGCTATGAGTCCAATCTACCCAGTGAGACCCTGCAGACCCTGTCCTAAATACAGAAAAAACCCAAACGAACAAAACCTGTGAACTAAGTGAACTTTTCCTCCTATAACTTCAGGTGTTAGGCCTAAAATGTAATGAAAAAATGTAACTAAGACAGGCTCTCTCTTATAAATCCAGTGGTAGGGCGTCGATTTCAAAGAATGACAGATGAATCATCATTACCTCTAAGATATGCAACGTATTCAGTGCAGCAGACACTGCCTGGGCGCCTGCTATCTGCGCCTCTCGGTCACTCGATTTTAAAAATTATCCACCACCTACGTTCCGATTCCTCAAATTACAGTGACTTAAACCCCTAATGTAACAATCACTCGCTAATGTGTCTTTGTCATAGTCCTTCTAAATTATTAATATTCCTGAGCAGCACAAAATGTAAATGTTATTATCTTTACCTGCCAGGTGGGTAAGGAAAGGTCGAGGGGTCACACCGAGAAATGCCAGATGTCAGAATCGAAGTTATTCATTTTCTTTAGAAGTGACAGGAAATTGCTTGTTTTATTTGAGTTATCCAAAAGATACCCAGCAAGTTAGTATCTTCCCCCATTTCTTTTCATTCCAGTTATTACCTTAGATTTGTACTACTGTGTGCAATTTTAAATTAATTAGTATACTCTAATGCCTAATTTTGGCCAGCCCTTTAATTATGAAGTCATTTTAGGTTTTTAGATTGGTTACAGCTGAAGTAATGAACAGTATTTACTTTCATTAATGACAATTTTCATTACTATTCTCTTTCGCGGTGAGCACATGTGAACGTATTCAAAGCCAGAGAAACCCGAGGCAGGGAGAAGTCTATGAACCCCTGTCGTGAAGGAGAAGTAGCTGCGGGCCAAAACAGCCTCTAGGGATTATACAGACTGCTGCCCCACTCCACCTCCCCCTGAGGCCAGAATTCAAGCCTCTGTCCTGCTCAGCTGGACAAACCAAGCTCCTCAGATAAAATGTATTGTACCAGGATGAACTGATCAGTTCGCTGAACCATTTATACACTCATTTATGTATTTGGAAAATTTAGATTTAGATCCTTATCCCTATGCTGAGATCTTTGAATTAGGGAGGCTTTTTAAAAATATTAAAGTAATTTGTGGAGCCTCTTTTTAAAGAAAGAATTGCAAAGAGAAGGTTAAATCGTGGAGGTCTGGAACCGGGCCTATGCTCCTGCCTGCCTCTACACTTCTAGGTAGCTTTGCTGCAGTGCCAGAGGTGAGGATGTTAGAAAATTGTCACAAACTTTCTTTTAGATCATTTAAATTTTCTTCTATTCTGTAAATAATTTAGGTTGATGACATACTTATATAACCACTAATTGTGATTATTAACTTGATTATGAAACGCCTAGCATATTTCTGTGAATATCTGTGTGGTGTTGCAGAAGAGATTGGCATATATGACAGCAAACTGGGAGGAAAACCCGCCTCCATCAGGGGTGGCAGCATCCCATAGGCTGGTAGCCCACAGGAAACAGGGAAGAAAGAGGAAGCCACCATGCATTTGAAAAGCTCCGCTCTGATTGGAGAGTGCGCCGACGTGTCGCACATCACTGCCGTCTCCTGTGGACGTCGGAACGGCCTCCTTAGCCTTCCAACGTGGTCTTACACCAGCAGCTCTCCTGGCGGTTCCAGGCTCAGGTTCCAGGCTCAGGCTCCAGGCTCTGCAGAGTGCTGTCCCTGGCTCTGTCCCAGGCTGTAGGAACTAAGCCGCTATGCTCTGCCACAGCTTTCTGCCATGTGTTCCTTCTAAGGAACAAGCCAGGGACAGACTCTCGCGAGACCTCGAGCAAGCCAGGAAAGACCTCTCGCAAGACCTCGAGCAAGTCAGGGAAGACCTCTCCCAAGATCTCGAGCAAGCCAGGGAGGGACTCTCGCGAGACCTCGAGCAAGCTAGGGAGGGACTCTCCCGAGACCTCAAGCCAATCAAACCTCTCATCCATTAAGCTGTGTGTGATACTGGGTCCTAACTCTAGGAAACCTAACGCAGTTTAGCAGCAAATGTATCTGGGTTTCTTAGTTCTTCTCTTTCCTTTTTCTTTTTCCTGTACTGGTCACTGAATCCAGGACCTTCCCCATCAGCGACATTGCCAGCCATTCCTTGTTTTGAGACAGCGTCCTGCTAATTCGTTATGCTGCCCGGGCTGGGCTCAAGCTTGCCATCCTCCTGCCTCAGCTTCTGAGAGTGTTGGGATTGCAGGCATGCAGCAGCGTATCCAGCCTTGCCTCTTTATTTTTCAACGAGGAGTAGATTTATTTACAGTTAATTTAAGGAAACTTACGTGCAATTTTGTCTCACTTCTCCGCACATGTTTTAACTTGGCACATGTACACATGGGCAGAGTGTGGTCCAGAGGCGGTGTGCTACTGGGAGCCCCGTGACTGCTGCTGAGATGCAGGGGAGACTGAGAGGGTCCTCGGCTGCCGGATCTGCCTCTGTTAAATGCAGCTCGCAGCGCGCCCATCCCCCAGGTCTGTTCTAAGGAATAAATGTGAACGTCATGCAAAATGTCCCGCATGCCTCTGAGTCACCATGAGTTGTCCAGGGGTGTTGGCCACTGTCACAGCAGCAGCAGCAGCATTAGTATTTGTGGAAGTGTCATTGGGATTGAACTGGGTTCTTTCTGCTCTGCTTAAGTAAAGGTTGTCTGGGTAAGTACAGATACTTTGCAACCTATGGAAAGAACACAGCTTTAAAAAGATGTATCACAGGGGCCAGTGAGACAGCTCAGCAGTCTGAAGTGTCTGCTTATGCAAGCTGAGGCATCTCAGCACCAAATTCTGCACCCAGGGTGGGCTGAGCTGGGCACAGTAAATTAAATAAATAAATAGATGTACCATTGTGGAAATAAACAGATCACACCCAATGTCTTAGTTACCTTTCTCTCCTTGCTGGGACAAAATACCCAACATCTAGAATTAAGAAAGGAAAGCTTTATTGAACTCACAGTTAGTGGAGGTTTCAGTCCATACTGGCTCCAAGGCAGAGAGGCACATGGCAGAGGGCAGCCATTCATGGAGGTGGAAAACAGCAGAGAGCAAAGAGAGGAGCAACAGCTACAGCCTCTAACAAGCCTCTCTTCTCTCCTTACATTGTGATGCAGATTACCTGCCCCAGGACAGGGGTAGCACTCATATGCACAATCCCAGCATTGGATCATGAATTAATCACAAACTGTAGAAACCCTCCCCGTGTCTGTAGGAGGCTTGTGGAGGATGCCTAGACATGAACCATAACACCCGGTCCTTTTCATCTCGCTAGGGGGGTTGGAGGCAGCTCTCTTGCTTGTGTTTTGACAGTGAGTGCAAGTGGTGCAGGCAGAGTGGAAAGAGGAAAGGAGAAAGGGAAAAGGAAAATGGGGAAGGTGTGGGAGAGCTCACTGAAAGGGGGTCCTGTGTTATGGTGTGCACATTTAACTTTCTCTGGCTGGCCCTTAAGTTAGAAGTTGGAAAGCAATGAAGGAAGCAGTCAGTTCTGAACCCCATCCTGGCCTTGTTGGGCTGTTCGTTCCAGGGCTATGGTTTGGCTTTCTGGCTTGTTGGTTAGAGGTGGTAATCGACTTCTGCCAAGTCTTGGGTATAGCACTCTCCCTAGCTGGGCACTGCAGAAAACAGGGAGCTTTCCTGGGAAGGATGCTACATAAACCCTGAAGGACAGCTTCCGCCTGCCATCCGTTTCTACCTGTTTTCTCTTCTGGCCTCCCATTATATTGATTGTCAGTAGCAAAGGATTTTTAAAATCAGATCTCTCCGATGATTAAATCAGAGCTGCTAAATATATACTCAGTAATTCTGTAAGTTATATATGTCTTTCTAAAAGTTATAACATTGCATTGATGTAAAAAAATTCCCAGTGCAGTTGCCAAATGAATAACTATTTCAGATCACATTGATTTCAGACTTTATTCTACTGCATAATTTTTTTTTCTTCCACAGGGTTTATAGGAATTTTTTTCTTAGCTAAATTTATTAAAACTCTAAGTGAAACTAATAATTCTAAGCTCTTAAAGTTGGGGAGTGCTGATAAATTAGGTCATTCAGGAGAACACATTAGAAACTGGTTTAATGCTACTTTGAGGAAATTATATATATATGGTGCAGAATGTTTAGTTGGTCCTCTGTCTCAGAATTCTATGTCCATAAATTCAAGCAATGACAGATCAAAACGTTCATCACATGTCAGGTGCAGCAGCATGTCTGTAACCCTAACACTCTGGGGGGCGGGGCTTCAGCAGGATGGTTGCAAAGTTGAGTCTAACATGGGCAACATAGCGGGACTGTGAGTCATGAGAAGGAGCAGGGAGGTTCATCAATGCAAAAGCTCCAGTTCTAGGTTCAGCCCCTTGCTCCTGTCCTCGCAATGCACTTCATTCAGAAACCACACCCCTATTGCACATGCACAGGCTTTGTCTTCTCATTTTCCCTCAACCAATATCGTATAATAACTATTTACATAACTTTTCCATTGTAGGAGGCATTGTAAGCAATCTGGAGGTGCTGTACAGTGTACAGGAGGGCGTGCATAGATTATGCAAATACCATGGCATTTTACATAAGGAATTTGAGAATCCACTGGTTTCAGTTGTCTGTGGGAGCTCTTGGAACCAACCCCACAGATACCTAGAAGCAGTTCTACTCCCCTGCATGTGTTGACAGAGATGAACTTGTGTAGGAGTCAGATTTGGTGAGGAGAATCCACTGAGGAAAACCAAGAGTTAATTGTTTCATCATAGTAAACAATCGTGGAAATAAAATCAAAATAAATGTGATCTCCTGTGTTCGGGGCATTCATTAGTCTATCTTTTTTAGCTATCTCCAGTAAGACAGAGATTGATAAATGGAAAGAGAAAAGTGGTTTGTGACTGGGAAGATTTATGACTGTGACTATCATGAGGACAATCAGGCCAGGTTTAGTGATGGATTTTTATAGCATTACTAAGTGCGGAGTCTGCTGCCTGCACCCTTTGCTCTGAATTACCTCCCCTAAGAAGGCAGGGACCGCAGCACTTTCAGAAATAAGAGATTGCAGAGGAAAACTCTTGCAAAACCCTCAAGTGAAAATGAATGGATCAGGACCCAAGAGGCCAATTGAGCACTGCGAGTTCACGCAGTGAGACCGAAGCAGACCCGCAGGCAGGACCAGTTGCGACCCCACCCGAGAGGCTGCTCGTGAGAGTGAGGAAAATCTCACTGGAATTCAAACCACAGCGCATCTCCGCAGAGTGAATGCAAGGAGAAACACGCTCTAAGCAATTTTTATATTTTTATAAAAACTGAGAAACCCTTTTTACCCTATCTTTTTTTTTTTCTAGCACCGAGGATTGAACTCAGTACCCTGCACTTGCCAGGCAAGTGCTTATTCTACTGAGCTATGTCCCAACCCTCCTTTTACTCTATCTTTAGTGAAATGATACAAGAGAAAGCTTTGATTCTTCTGCGTAGCTAAGGCAGAACTTGGCAAGGCATTTATAGTATACTTTATGTCTCTTGAATCGCATCAGTAACTAAAAGGAATGACCAAAAATAAAAGCGGAGACGCCCCATCCATGCTCTCGCGCCTAGGTGAGGTCACATCGCTGTCTGACTAAATGCCTCTACAGAGCTCGTACTGCTGAGCATTCCCTTCCGCACCTCTGTCCCAGGAGCACAGCAGAGGAGCTGGGCCTCATCGGCCTCATCCATCTCCATCCCTGAGCCTGTGCAGGCCGTGCACAGAGCTGCTGTGGCCTGGCCGCCTCCTGCGCCCTGTTGCCCTGGAAACCCGGCAGCTCTGGGACTGAGACCCCGGTGCAGCTCCTAAGCGCCAGTGCGTCCACTCCCTGTGCCCTCGCTTTGTTCACATCTCTTTATTAGACCAGTCCGTCCTCACTACTGACTCTGGGACCGCAGCCCGGACTCTGACCCGAGGGAAAATCAGAGCTTCCGCTGGCAGGCTCTTGGGAGCCGACTTCTGCTGGTGGGGTGGCCTGCCTGCTTCTTCGGGGGCCCTGCTGCGCTCACACCCTAACTGGAGCGCTGGCCCCGCCCCACACCTGGTGACCAGCTGAACGGTCTTTGCCATAGCAGCTTGAGCCAGGAAGCGGGCCACACAGCTCCTTCATCTGTCTTCCTTGTGCATTATTTTCATGGCAACTCTTTACATAGTTTTTTCTAGTCTTTACCAATCGGAGGTACTTTCCTAGCTGCCTCAAGTCTTTCTGAAAAAGGCCTCAGTGGAGAAGTTTCTAAAAGTGTAATAGAGGAAATATTCTCATGCCTCCCACATTTGCCAAAGCATGGAGGAAAACCAAACGAAGCTGAACGCACCCCGAGGACTCGGGCAGCCTCCCTACTCGCCTGGCCCTCCTGGCCCTCCGGTCACCATAGCCCCCACTGGGGGCTTCCGAGTTGACCCCTCTGACATCCACCCCCAGCGCAGGTAAGTCTATGGACAAATGAATTTGCAGGACGGCACCAGCCATTTGTAATCCACAGTTTTCTCCATCCACTTTCAAAAAGGGGAGAGACAGCATCAAGCAATGATTGTAGGCATTTCCCAAGATACCAAGCTGAAAAGGGGCATGAAAGAGGTATTTACTGAAAAAATCTGCAAGGGAGACAAACAACCCACTGTTGGTGCACTGGGGTGAAAAGCCCTTGAATGCCCTGTCAAAAAGTTCCTGTGCTGGGTCCTCCCGCTGTGGGCACCTGCTGAGCCTGCTCACAAGCCCCCACATTCATTAGAGCCAGCAAATCCCCCCCAGTGTCCTAGGGACAATGGGGGGCAGAGATCGACACCACTAATTAATGTTGCAAATTGCAGCAAACAAACGGACCCGTGTCCATAGGACGGAAGGTCAGGAGAGACGCAGGCCATTTCATTGTTTACCGAGCTCCACAGTGATTGTTTAAGGGCAGATAATGTGTTTTGATGAGAGTGTTGTGATGGAGGGTTTGGATTTCAGAAGTATTTGAACTCTTCTCCTGGGACACGGACACACACACACACACACACACACACACACACACACACACGCTTTGCTGGATCTGTGCCAGCAGCAGAGTAGCTGTTACTGAATGTTAAAGTAGAGAAAGAGGAGGAAAAAGGGGAGAGACAGCATGCCTAAAACAGGCAGGAAAGGTTAGAAGAAAAAAGAGAATCACTAAATAGTTTCGGTCTGTTTGGAATGAATTAATCAGACCATTAGACAAATCTTTTAATCTAAAGTACCCCTTTCATTCCTGCACTCTGCAAAACAATGTGGCTGAGAGCCGAGGGCAGGAGCCTCTGAGCTTCTTATTTATGTTGTGGGGCCACAGCTTGGGCCTCATTAGTATTCCACCAGAGTCAAGGACCACACAGTCATGATTAAAGCTTCAGAAGAGAAGTCTGGGATGCCTGGAGGTCTCTCCCAGTTTAATATAACCTCTAGGATGTCCCTCCCTCTCCTGTGTCTGTCTTTCTGCCTATCTGTCTGCCCATCTATCTATCATTACCCATCCCTGGAGAATCTGATGAAACCTTTCAAGAGCTTCCCATCTCTCCACCAAAGCACCTAAGACGCTCCATTCAAGGGTGGGCACTGGGCAGTGTGGGGATTCTCCCCCAGACGTCTCTGGATAGCCTTCGAGCCTAAGAGCTGGAAGGAAGCCAATGAAGTCCTCAATTCTGCTATTTTTAGGAAAGTACCAAAAGGATACATTTGGTGGCACACAGGAACTTGAGGAACCCTATAACTTAAATATAAATCACAGCATTACTAATTATATGCTGGACTTAATGGAAAGCATATATAGTTAAAGTTATTTCATTTACAATTTTTTTATCCACAGACACATGGGCACTGAAAGTGTCTCTGGGTGGGTCTTAGAGGTGCCCACAAAGTAGACGGTGACTTGACCTTACTCTGTGGAGCAGGCTGCTGACCCTCGATTCTGAAAAACATTTCAGGACCAAGACATTGTGAGGCAGAGGTGGAAAACAGAAAGGGCTTCACCTAGGAAAGGAGCTCCAGCTTGAGGAGATGATGGGGACACAGTTCTGAAGAGTAGGATCAGACGGGTTAGGTTGCAGAGGGAGCCCAGCTGCTTGGGGCTAGCTGAGGTGGCCTAGAGTTCGATTGGTCATCTCAGTTCTGGCTTTACGAGATGTCTCTGAGAAATTCAGCCCCTAGGAGGTGATTGCCTCTGTTTGAGTCAGCCTCTGTCTCCTGGAGTTTGTGCTGGAATCAGAGGTGGCCTTAAGTTTAGGGTAAGGACCGGGGGCTTCTGAGCTGTCTCATGCAAATTCAGGACCTAATCAAACATGCTTCCAACCTTGGGATGGACACCCCCTAAATGGTTTACCTGCCTCTCTCAATAGGGGGGCAGGATCTAGGGAGTGAACAAGGCAGGTACAAAATGTAGGCCAAGCTTTCTGCTTTCAGTCCCTTATTTGGGATATGCAGGCCCAAGGGAAGAGTCGCTGTTTACAGTGAGACAGTTGTAGCCCCTAACAACCTTGGAGGGAAACCGAGTGTGCATTAGCGTTAGCGCCTGGCAGACTGTGGAGCCAACAGTTCATCTGTCCTCTGTCACATTCGTGGTCTTTAACTGTCAAAACTGTAGGGCCAGAAGCAGGGAGCCTGTGTCTAACCTGCCTCTCCTAGAAGCTGAGCCCAGGACTGTAGAATACTCAGTTTTCCTGGGCCTTGATTTTCTGATCTGTGAAATGACTTCAAACAACTGGGTGACCATGAACTTTCTTGTTAGTTTTCATCCCCACATTCTTATTTGCTGCTAACACCCTGGAGAGATAATTGAGCGCAAAATGGACAAATCGGTAAAAGATACAACAAGAAAATAATTACCAGAATGAGACTATAAAATTCCCCTCAAAAAGAAAATGTAAATTGCTTCTGAGTATTTCTTAGTGTATGAATAACTTTCCTATCTATATAATAATTGCTGCTATTCATATTTTATCATCACATAAACTTTATGTTCCTTGAAGTCATGATTTGCATTTGATTCTTTTTTCTTTTTCTTTTTAATGTCCAAAATCTCCTCATATGATACCAACTACCAAGTAGATGATCAAGGAGTGTTTGAGGTTGAATGCGTGGCTAGGCAGAGTGCTGATGGGGGAAGTCGTTTGTGAGCGGCCTGGAGCCTGCCCTCGGTGGTGCTGGGGCCGCACTTCACGGAGCTCTTGAGCACTCGAAGAGTCTAGGAGCTATTTGATTAACCCAAGCAGAGCACCCTTGGCAAGCCTGGCAGAAGAGGGCAGATGGTGAACAGCTATGAGCACGCAGCGAGCATTTGCTCTGTGCTGTGTCAGCAGGAGCTGCAGTCCAGGGCTGCTCCTGTCCTCTGGGCCACCGAAGTCATTGTTGGTCAGTGTTCCAGGGGAACATAAAGTTCTCTTCTTTCATCAGACAAGAGGGAACATTGGCTGGTTCTATCCTGAAATGAGGGCTTTTCTTGGGATGTGAGTAGCCTCTCTTGATTAATGAGGTTGTTGGCATGTAGGGTTCTTTTGGTGCTCAGGGGCTGCAGCAGACTTAATAAACTGGGGTTCAGGTCTACATGAACTCATGCGGATGAGTTCGGAACAATCAGAGCTGTCCTCTGCCTTGAGTGTGAAGAAAAGCAAGAGAGGAAAGGTTTCTCTCATGTGAGAATAAAAGAACTAACACAGTTCCAGCATGGTCTACCTTTAACTGTTCGTGTGAAAGCACAAGCATGCAGCCAGGTTCAGGTGAGGAAGCTCCGACTGCCCGAGCTCGCTGTCTCCCCCTCTTCTTCCTGTCCCCACCTCTTCTGCCACTCCTTCCCCCCTTTTCGGAACCTAGCAAGATTAAGTGGCTGATTTATCTCCTCAGCTCTGAATTTTAAAGGAAAAAGCTAACTGTATGATCATATTATTAATATTTATGCCCTATCACTGAATGTTGACAGATTAATTATGCAACATAGTATAAAAAGCAGCAGGAAGCATGAGTGAAGAGTGGCAAAGTTCATTTATTAACAGCTTCCCTGGCATCTAGCACGTGCCCTCCTAGGAGTTCCAGGCTGGAATCCTCTCAGGTAAGGACTCATTGTGCCTAACTCATCCTCTTCACAGTTCAGAGGATCATCTTTCTGGTCACCAAGAAGTGCTCTTTACAAAGCTCTCTTTTTCCGGGGCTCTGACTGGCAACCTTTGAGAGCAGACCCCTGAACTCTACAGCCCTGACGCAGTCTCCTGAAGGAAGAGAAAGGGACTTAGTAAAAGGGGCGTGAGGTGCAGAGTGAGTCTCTTCTGGACGAAGCTCCACACTGACGGGGCTCCTTGTCTTAGGATGTAAGTAACCACCGTCGATTAATGAGAATGCTTGCATGTAGTGCCCTGCTGGTGCTTGGGGAGGACAGAAGAATGCATATCCTCGGATTCAATGCTGCTACATAAACTTAGCATTTAGCAGAGGAAGCAAAATTTCCATTCAACTTCAGAGCTCGATAAAGGCTGACGTGCAAAGTCTTCCAAACTTGCTGGCTCATCATCACGCAACTCGCTCGCTTTTCTGGATCTCATCCCTGGGATGTTGAGGGGGCCAACGGGAGGCTCTGCCTGACCTTCAGTAGAGATAACGTCTGGAGAGCTCACAACGATGAAGTGAAAGGACTCACCGTGTTTGTTATTATGCATTTATAAGACGCTTCAGTATGTTTATACATAGCTGTGCCATAAAGTATCGTACAAATCTAAGGGATGTTCTTGAGTTAAGATGCAGGGAGACGCAGTCCTCTGATTTCCTGGGGCAGGAAACTAGGGCGAGGCCAACTAGCCGGCGAGTAAGCGTGACCTGTTGGCCGCACCGATCCAGGACACATTCATGGGACCAGAAAGTTCTATCTCTAATTCTTCTCCAGAGACATCAAGCAGACTTTTTTTTTAAAAAAAAAATTTTTTTAATAGTTGGAAGACAGCACAATGCATTACTACAACAAATGCTGTAACATTGATATTATTTTATTAAGTGAAGTTCTGTGTTACTTATAATTTTCCTGTTTTGATACTATTTTGTACTCTAAAATCTGAAAAATAAAATAAAGTTTTGAAAATTAATTCATTACCTAATTTGGTACAGGGTCTTGCTATGCAGCTCGGACTCACAGTGATCCTCCTGTCTCAGCCTCCTCATTGCTGGGATTACAGGCATGTACTACCATGCCTGGCTTCAGTGGCCGGCATGATGTGCCCTGGATTCTGAGGCTGGCATGGCATGTGGCACTGGGGATTGAACTGGGATCCTTGCACTTGCCAGGCAGGTGCTTAGACCACCAAACTCTCTCCACAGTCCACAAGCAGAATTTTGATAGGAAAGCCTAGACCTAACATCCGTGCAAAGAGATGAGGGATCTGCATGATAGCTGCCACGGAGCTCCCAGCCCTCTGCACTCTTCCACTGGACCACTCTCCTCCTGCAGAGCGGACTTCCTTTAATTGTCCCACGCTTGCTCTGCAGAGCCTGTTTCTCCTACCTTTAATAAATGCAAGGCCTTGCTACCTTTTAAGCTTGTTTTGCCTAATTCCTTGTTCAGGCAGGAAGACCCTAGAAAACATCTCCAGAAGGAGTCCCCGGCACCCTGACACTGAGAAATAATTGTCTTTGCTAGCTCCAATATTGTCTAGTGTTTCTCTTCTTCTTAGTGTTGGTTTAATTTATGTACCTCACAGGGAAGCAGCCTGTGATTAAGCGTGTGTCTTAGTTACTTATCTCTCATTTTTGAAGCAAAATACCTAACAGCCAGTTTTAAAGAGGGGAACATTTATTTAACTCATAGTTTGTGAATGTTTCAGTACATAATCAGCTGGTTCCAAGGCAGCCTGGCATGGCAGAGGGGCAACAGTTCCTGATTACATAAGACAGAAGAAACAGCAAGTGCAGAAGGGGAGAGTAAATCTATTTTCTTCCCTTATGCTGCGTGCAGGTATCCACCCTAGGGTGGCTCCTCCATATCCAAGACTGTAAATAGCTGCACTAGGACAGGTCCTCTACACCCTATATCATAGAATTTCTGAGTTGCTTAGTTAACCTTCTAAATATGTTAGGTCAACACAATGAATCAACCATTCAAAACCCTAGATTTAGCCACCTCTGAAAAACCTGCCCCAATGACTGCATGAGACTTTGGGGGACATCCAGACACAAAATACGATGATATGGCAGGCAACAAATCTACCATGTTCTACAGCCAGTGTCTTACACCATGGTACTCTATGAAATCATGTGCAGCGTTTTTTGAAAGAAGGCAAAAGGCCCTACTGTATTCTTCGATTTTCTGCAATTTCTGGGATCTGGAATCTAGCATCTTTAGTGAATTTTGACCAAGGACCAGCCCACCTTAATAAGGATCAATATCTCAACGGCACAGAGAACCAGGCAATGCCCCAGGCAGTGGTAATCCTGCCTCAGGGTGCCAGGAAAACTTGTGGTGCACGCTAACTGTATCCAGGTGATCATTGTCCCTCACACCCAGTTTGTGTGTGTTTGATGGTTACTGAAGGAAGACGACTACAGAGAGATTCACTTGAACCCATTAGTTCTCAGGTCACATTATCAAGCTGTTGCAATCACATCAAATCAGTTCTGGAAGTAATATATCTTGTAATCACGCGATGCAAATAATCAAACCCAACAAGCAAGCAAACCTTCAGCATTACCCAGCAAGACTCAACTACATGTAGGTCTGATGGCCTCAAATCAGCCTTTTAACTCTTGGGCCCCCACTATAGTGTCCATGGGATGCTTTGCTAGCCCAGCTGGAGACTCTAGCATGCAGGAAGCTGCTGCCCCAGGGCCTAGCAAGCCAGTTAAGTCACTTCTCCTGAGTGCATTGAGGTTCATGACCCTCCTGTTCTTTGTGACAGTGGTCTTCCCAGTGCTTGCTAGGTCAGAAATCATGGTGGCTAGACTCAAGGGAGCATGAGAAGTGTTGTACTTGAGTGGTCCCTGCTCTCCAAAGCAGACTGGGATACATGCTATGCAATAGCTAGTGAAACTATTAGGTGGTCAGTGTGGATCTATGTATATTAACCAGTAAGCATTCATCATCTGCTCTGTGCGTGGCTCTGGTAATGGTAATGAGCACAGTGCTGGGCACAGACAGGATGTCGGAGCTCATGTGGAGGTCTTCACAGTCATCTGGAGAAATAGGACCCTTGGCAGCAATGCTTGAAGAAAAGCGAAGTGGCTTGTTTTGCTTCAGGGAATAGGTGTTGTGTGTGCGAAAGCGTTGTGCCGTGTGCTTGCCCAACGAAAGTGTCCCTGCAGCCTCTCTACCCCTGTGGGGTACGTGTGGGAATCTTCACTTCCTGCTGCAATGCAGGAAGCTGGGCAAGGGTTAGGCGAGCGAGACCCCATAGGAGAAAAGCTGAAGAAAGAGACAGACTTCTGAATACTCAGCTCCATGTTCTACCTCATCATGGGTTTGTAGCACTGCCCATTCTGATTGGTCAGAGCTGGCATGATAAATAGGCCACCCAGGGGATCATTGAAAGGTATCTGGGGAGGTAATTTAGTGCTCTTAAGCCATTAGAATGCCATTTAGTGCATTAGTAAAAAAAAAAATTAATAGAGTTAACAAGAAGTGGGAATTATTTTGATGTGTGGATGAGGGCAGTAGGGAGGAACAGAGTAGGCTGTGCATTTTGAACTTACCGATAGGGCATTTTTATTTGTCAGATAGCCTTCTGACAAAGCAGGCGCTGCATTAAAGTGGGTCCTGATGTTCAGACGGAGCCACACCATAGGGAAAATGCGGAAGCCTGACACCAGAACTGTCCTCTTGTATTGCAGTACATAAATAGCGACCAGAAATCTTTGAGAGTCAACTCCTTGCTGTTCTCTCAGGCCTACAGACTGGTGGGCACACATACAGAGCCTGTCCTGGATTTCTCTCTCAGAACTCAATTAAAATGTGCATGGGCGATGGTCTCCGCTTTCGGTGCTCCCGCGGTGATGGATGGGATTTTTCCTAAGCATGTCTGGGCTCCCTTAACCCAAGTAGCCCATGCATTGATGAGGGGGACCGAGAGGTGAGAAAACTTTAAAAAAATGAGAGGTGGCCAATGACATCTCTGGTTGGGGGACATAGAAAAGAGCAGAGCCCAAGCCCAATAACACCCAAGGAGAGGCTCTGAGGGAGCACCGTGTACTGTGCGCTGTGCCCCTGTCGAAGTGCAGAAAGCTTGAGTGTGGGGCGCAGAGTTTCCGTGCAAAGCTTCCTGTATTTATCAATATGAAGGTTAATTATGAGGAAAGGACGTGCCGCCGCGAAGCTGAGGTTTTTCTCTCGCCGCTCTTTGTCACCATCTCCGGGAGTCCACAAACACAGAAGAGGGCCATAGCCACGCTGGCAGGCGCGTCGCCCACCGCGATCCGACCCGCAGGTTGGCATAGCCCTGCCAAGCTCCCGGGCGAGGCAATCGGATGTGCGGCTTGATAGAAGTGCCATGCAATGCGGTGGGCAGAAGGGGCACCCGCGGCGAGTATTTCAGCTCCTGGCACAGCCCTCCTCAAATCAAGCCCTCCCTGGAAGGCGGGTATTAGCGGAGTGGCTGGGGGGCGCCTGCCACGCCGAGATTAATCCTCGTTTTGTTTTCTTCGAGTCTATCCGCGCACTGCTGAGTGGAAGAATTTATGCTGGCCTGCTTCCTAGAAGGGAGCTGCAGGCTGGGAAAAGAGGACGCCGTCGGATGTCGCCCTTGAGAGTGCCTGTCCTTGTCTGTCTGTCTCTCTGCCCCTCTCAGGGGCCGCTCAGCTCCTCCCTACCAGGCCTCCCTCCCTCCTTGGCTCTTCCGGGGTTTGCTCCTCTGCCCGGAATGCTCCTCTCCAATCCCAGCGAGCCCACAAGCCGACCAGCGAGGGCGCAGCCCAGGAATCCCTCTGATCCCTTCCCTAGGCCCCATCGGTCAGACTTTAGGGTGGGAATTCAGTGGCTGCAGGGAAACTGAGGTGCGCTTTCACCACCAGGGCCTCAAGTCCTAAGCCTCATCCTGGGGTTAGCAGGTGCCATTTGGAAGTTAGCTAAAGCTGCGGGAAATGTCCTGGGGGGCCGTCTTGAGTTCCAGAGCAGTCACTGTTTCCCAGAGTAGACATTAACTTTTTTTATGCAAATTATGGAGTCATTTTCTAGAAAACAAAAGAGCACTGGTAATCTCACGATATCTTCCTTCCTTCCTTCCCTCCTTCCATATGTATGTATGTATGTATGTAGTACAGGGCCACACAGCGATCCTTCGGTTTTCACTATACAAAACAGGAAAGGACGTATGTATTTTGGGAAGCAGGTGGCTGGGAAGAAAGGGGATCTTGGGCCCTGGAGTCGGGGCCCAAGCTGTTGCCTCTGCGTGTGCATCTCCACTCTGCTCCGAGCTCAGGGCCGCAGCACCCCAAGGAGTGGTTCCTTTCTCAGGATAGCACAAAGGTGCCCGCGAGCTGGCAGAGCAGGGCAGGTGTGTTGTTTCTGGCAAAACCCTTTAAGCCCCTACTCTTTCTGAGGTGGAGTCCTAGCGCATTTTCTGGACAGAATACTCTCATTCCCATATATGCCTATTAACCACTGGGAGGCTACGCAGCATTCTGTGGTGTGTTTTTATCTCTTCCCTGTGTGCTTTGTAGGCTAGTCACAATTAGGATACAATTTTAGATTTCAGATCTTTGATTATAAGGCTTTTACTATTCTGGAGAAGGATTTTGACAAAAATAGCAGCTGCTACTAATTCCCCCTCCCTTTCTGAGTCAGGTGGTAAGAACAGTGGAGTTCAGCCCAGAATCTTCTTTTCCTAAGTATTTCATCTCCCATCAGTGCAGGAATTGGAGATGTTTTGGATCTAAGCGTGTTGACATCTGCCCTACCACGATGGCTCCCGCAGGGGTTTCTGGGCTTGGGCTGCATGGCTGCAGCCCAGAGCTCAAAGCTGCTGCTCCTGGCGCCTTCCTGAGCCGCGTGCCATCAGCCTAGCTGAGCACCGCGAGGCTTCAACTGAGCGAGCGGCAGTGCCCGGTGCTGCATAGACATGAGACGAATTGCTTTTTTTTGTTTGTTTTTTTTTAAATAGCAACACAAAAGTTTCCTGAAGAGGCTCCTCAAGGAAAGATGGCCTCTTGTGAAGGTTTTCCTCCTACATCTTTGAGTCAGAGAGCCTTGGAACAGGCCTCGGAGCTTGTATTCTATGCATTTTCAGGCTTTCTGGGAGAATCACATTTTCACTTTGTTATTTTACTTCTTTGTTTATTTATCTGTTTACTGTGTATCTAGCGCAGGGTCTACAGGGTCTACATGGTGTCACTACATAGATTGGGCTCTCAGTGATCCTTCTGCTCTTAGCCTCCCAAGCGCTGGGGTTGCAGGCTGGCATCACCACCCCCCATCTCAATTGGGAACCCAGCACTGGCCGCCATGCTCTGCCTAAGCAGTTGCTTTAGTCCACTCAGCTGTCTGGCCAGCCCTTGTTATTGTTTATTGAAGGGATTTTGCAAATGTACCGGAACTAGGACATAGGCTGAGAACGGTATGTGGATGACAGGGGCTATGCACGCTTACACAGACATGAGAGTGGCCAGTGGGGACTTCAGTGGGGATGACACAATGGCAGCATACAAAGGGAAGGAGGCGGATGCCGAGATGAGGCCCAGGGCTGTGTCCTCACTTGCTCAGCCCTTTCCCTGACTTCGGGGCCCAGAAGCCCTGCTCCACTTCCCGGCATTTCCTCTTAAGGAGGACTGGCTAACTGATTCATGATAGGCGTGGCTTGTGTGCTTTCTCCTCCCCAGCATCCTGTTGTGTGTCTTGTGACCTTCCCAGCTCTGTTGAGCATGCAGATAGCTGGGAATTTGGCCTACGCAATAGGGAAGGGGTTTCTGCAGACATCCAAGCCCGGCTGCCTCCGCGCTGCTCTCCTCAGAGGTGGATGGCTCCCAGGACCCTGAGGAGCTTTCAGCTGTGCTCAGAATAACCCCTTTTTCCATGTGAACACAGAGCTCAGTAGATGAAGGTTATTTTCAAGTAGCCCTCAAGGTTAAAGTTGGCTGCTCTTCCAGATGGTTTCCATCTAATTCTCTGGATTATGATATTGAACCACCCGTGCTCAGGACTCCTAGTGCCAAGAATAACAAGAAGTGGAAGCCAGCCACCACGAGGGCTGCTGCTTCGAGGCGTGCAGAGATGTGAGGGTCAAGGCCAGACCATATGGTCTATCAAGGCCCTGCTGCAGGAAAGACACATCAACTCGCGGGGCTGCTCATCATCTCTGTTTCCTGTTGCATCAGTCACGGGGCCCCGAGCCATCCCTCCTTGGTGTCCTTCTAGCACTGATTTGGCCCCAGGCTAATTTCTGCAGTAGCTGATTTAATTCCAGCTGACACTATTTTCACTAAGCTTTTGGGGAACTTGTTCCAAGATGGTCACATGGCCAAACAGCGCAAGGAGGATGCTCAGGGCTCCTTGGCACACAGATACAGGGTGAGGTATTTTCTTTGGCTTAACCTTAAAGCAGGGGACCTGGACACTGGTACTCAGCTGCCTTAGCAGGAAAATTGGGTGTGGAGTTAGCTCACCAATTTCAGGCACTCTGCCAGCATGTAAGCCAGGCTCTAAGTATGTTATGGATCACTTGGCCAGTGAAGACACATTTTACTATCTCTTTCTTTTATTTCTTAACATTTTTTATTACTTTTAATAAGAAATAACAATGTGACAGTTTCAAAACTCGTTAGTAGTACAGTCCCAATAATTGATACAATGGCATGTTGTTGTCCTCCTAGTGGTTATACAGAGCACAGGATGCAGACATGATAATTTTTCTAATCATTATTGCTATGAAAATTTCTTCTTACTGAACTAAGAGTAGTTATATACATAGTCCAATGTTCCATAATCACAGTGGGTTTTTGGCTGAACTGGAAATGTTGGAAACTGTTGATTTAAGCCTTTTACAGCTCAGCATACTAATCTAGCTTTACGTTTTATGCCTTGTGGTTAAGCTTTTCTGCTGGGTGGTTAAGGCCAAGTTAATGCAAGACCTGTATAGCAAAACATGGAACTTTTGTATCTCCCAAGGTCAGTTAAATCCCCTCACAATTTACCTTGGAGCCATGTATAGTGCTTTGTAGAAGTGTTGTCAAGGTTAAAGTTGACTGGATGAGTCACAGCCATTGCTTGACCAGTTTGCTCTCTGTGAAAGCCTAAGGGAATGTTTTCTCTCTAGGTGACTCTCCTTAGGCACACTATACATCGTCGATCCCTTTCCTCTGTAGCCCCATAATCTCCCTGAACAGAAAATTTGAGAAACCACTGGAGCACAGGTTCTCATATGTCCTGAGTCCTCACTGACCTTGAAGGGCTAGGGCCAAACTATTGGCTATATCTCTTTCTTATCTGCTTGTCTCTTTACTCCATCTTCTGCTCTTTTCCTTTCTTCTTTCCTGTTCTCCTTAGTCTGAAACCAGTTGCTTCAGCACAAAGCTATGTGACTCTTTGCTAGAGTCTTTTGAGTACAGGTCCAGCAAGGCCAAACACATTGACCCTCACTGCAGGATGCCTAGCAGTCTTGTGTTGCCGTATCCACCACAGAGACAGTGTTAGGAGCACCAGACGTTCAGCAAGCGCTTGGTGACAACTGGCTGATTGCATCACAACTGAAACGCAAGTTGAAATCCGAAGCCGGGTTTGAGAACAGAAGCCGCATGCTGAAGAGGTTGTTTTCTCCCATCAAGTTGCTGCGGTTCTGATGTGAAGTGGCCATGTATGTGGCCCCAGTCACCCCCACTTTGTGTGCATGGATGTCTGGCTGCCTTTCCTTATTAAAACTGCCCAATGACTGTTCTTTCAGCGCAGACCTGAGCAGCACCAGGAGCCACGCCGCCACCCTGGCTCCCCTCCCCACAGCGCTGGCCCCACTCAACTGGGCAGCTGGCACCTGAGGAAGCACTTAAGGTGCTGACCTTAAAGAGCAATTTCAGTCGGGAGCAGAGAGGCTCAATTGTTCATAAACCTGACATTTATTACTTGGAGATCCTCTCTCCGCAGCACGAGCTGCTCTTTACAATTTTATCAAATAAAGTGCTGCTTTCATCCATGCCCAACTCTCTCCCCAGGCACCCTCCTCCCTCTGTCTTCTACTACCTGCCCGTGGGCTTTTCACACACAAAGAGATGGGACACAGGGGCCATCTGCCAGGCAGCTGAAGGTGAAGAGTTGACGGCTGCACGGACGGCGTGCACTCGGCTTTCCTTACTGGCTTTAGGTGGCAATTGGTGACAGAGAAGGTAGAAAATGGTGGTCTCCTCCTCCTCCTCCTCCGCCACTGCTGCCACCTCTTCCTCCTGCTCTTCCTTCTTGAAACACATCAGATTCTAGGTTGAAGTTCAGACAAAATTTTAACACTAATCTATTTTGGACCTTGAGATCACCCACATGATTAGCAAATGGAAACAAAATAGGGAACCTGTTTCTCAGGTCAGTCGATTTCTGTCATTATATATATTTTTTAATCAACAGCTTCCTAAATGATAGCAATTCCAATGTTCTCCTTCTTGCTTTAGTTCAACTCAAGCAAAGGAACTCATTATCCATCTTGGAGAATGGAGAGTTCCGTGGTCACAGGGAGAGATTGTACCACAAAGTGGCCTACTCCAAATCAGGTGATTCTTTTGGGACAGAGGGTGGTGAGTCCTTCCCCTGCTCTGTAGCAGATGGTCCCTCCAGCTCTTCTGTCGTATAAAGCCAGAAGACTGGCATTGGTAAGAGGCTAAACATAGGTATAATGGGATCCTTTTCAGTCTCAAATAGAACAAGCAGATGGCTTGCTTTAAATAAAAGTTACGTATAATGGTGATTCATAATCCATGACAGAAATGTTGTGAATGACTCAAAACATGTACATGTACCTTCCCTTGACTTTTGACTTGAGTCTCTTTGTTTGAGAATTAATCTGCTGTTGAGTAGGGAGGGGCGTCTTCCTGAACAGACAGTGAAGGAGAAGCCACCCTGTAATCTTTCCACTTTGAGTTCCTTAGAAGTTGAACATGAGGGTAAAGTCCCTCACTGTGCAGCAGTCTAAGTGGACAGTGTGTCTAGAGTTCCAGGATTCTCTCCCCTTGCTACTGGATCTTTTTTCCACGCCCTGTGCAATTTGAATTTTTTTAGTCTGTCTCATTGAGTGTTTCCAATCTTTCTATTTAGTTTTCATGAAAATAGTAATTTCTCATCTATGCTCATCTTGTGGTGATTTCTGAGAACCTAAATGCATTGTATAACTAAGTGATGAACTGTGTTTCCTACGAACTGGTTTGGGAAAAGATGAAATTGAATCTGGGTAAACATGGCTCAATGATTATAAGCTGCCTTGCCTAGGAGACCAGAGGGCCTCAGCCTCACCGACGGGGATGGACAAGAGCTATGAACGAATCCTGTCAGGCAGGTGAAACTGAAGCAGAAATTAGGAACGAGCCCTTTTAAAGCCTGCATCCTTAGGTTGGACCTTCTGAGTTTGTGGGCTAATATTAGCTATTGACCTCAGACAGATCCCCAGCTCCTGTGGGCGCCAGCTGTTCATGTGTGAAGAGAAGATATCGCGAGATAATCTGTATGAGCACACATTCCAGCCGCCCAGGGTGCTTTTAAGATCAAATAAACTGATGGCTGCAGTTGCTGTGGTATCTATAAATAGTCTCCTAATAGAAGCTTCTCTTGAATGTTTACTTTGAAATTATTTCAAACTGAAGAAAGATTGTAAGAATGGTACAAAGACACTCACTAAGACAGGAGTCTGCTGCTAACATTTGTCACAAATTTCATTTCTATTAATATATAGATAGGGGCTGGGGAGATAGCTCAGTAGAATAAGCGCTTCCCTGCCAAGCGCAAGGGCCTGAGTTCAATCCCCATTCCACAAAAAACAAAAACAAAAACAATATATATATATATATATATATATATATAGATAGATAGATAGATAGATAGATATTAATGTATATATGTATGAAAATAAATGTTTTTCTGGACATTCAGAGCTAGCCAAAGACATCACTCCACTTTCCCTGAGTACTTCCTAAGAGCAACATATCCTCTTATAATGATAAAAATCAGATATTTAACACTGACACATTATTGTCCGTTTTTATTAGAAATTTTTCAGTATTCCCAGTAATGTCTTTTAGGTCATATATTTCTTCACCACAAATCTGGTATTAAATCACACAATCTATTTAGTTGTTCTTCCTTTCTTTCTTTCTTTCTTTCTTTCTTTCTTTCTTTCTTTCTTTCTTTCTTTCT